>CM069139.1:79632334-79807334 GCA_035221665.1 Okamejei kenojei | reverse complement strand
ATAAATGGAGGTCTAGCACTGCCAAACTTTATGTTTTATTACTGGGCAGTTAATATTAAAAATATGAATTTTTGGTTAGTAGAGACAGATAAACAACCAATCTGGTTAAAAATGGAAAAAGAAGATTGTTCGCCTTTTGAAATTAGCTCCATTTTATTCGCTAATATTAAACTAGGGTAAGAAAAAATCTATAGTGAAAAATCCTATAATAGAAAGTGGGATACGTATCTGGAAACAAATAAAGAAAACATTAAATTTGAAATGTATACCACTAGCCTTAACCATTGTAAATAACGTTACATTTAAACCTTCAATCATGGACAAAGGTTTTTTACAATGGAAAAACTATGGAATTAATAAGATGGGCGATCTCTATAGGGAGAACTCCTTCATGTCATTTCAAGAATTACAACAAATTTATGGATTACATTCAAAAGATTACTTTAAATATTTACAAATTAGAGACTATGTAAAAGCAAACACACAGGAAATCAGAAATGGAAAGACAGAAATTTTAGATGAATGTCTAAATAAACACCCGAACACAGAAAAATTGATATCATATATTTATAACATTTTATTGGAAAATAATGTTCCAATGACAGAAATATATAGACAATCATATGAAAACGAATTAGGTCAATTAATCAGACTAGAAGTATGGGATGAAAGTTTACAACATATACACCATTGTTCATTAAATGCTAGACACTCTCTTATACAATTTAAAATATTACATAGATTACATTATTCAAAATCCAAATTACACAGTATTTTTTCAAATGTATCTGCCATATGTGATAAATGTCAGCACGTAGAAGCTAACTTAACGCATTCATTTACAAATTGTATAAAAATTACTAAATTTTGGACAGAAATATTTAAGATAATTTCGAATGTTGTTAATATGAATCTGATTCCTGACTCAAAATTAATAATATTGGGAATATTAGAAACAGATCAACTAATAACAACGAATCAAATAATTTTTATTGATTACAGTTTAATAATTGGTAAAAAATTAATATTGAAATTCTGGAAAGGTCCTACATCCCCCACAACCAAAATGTGGATTACAGGAATGTCGGAGACACTTCATCTGGAAAGATTAAGGCTTGTCCTACTGGACAAGTTGGATCTTTTCAGAGGGATATGGTCTACATTTATTGAATATTTAAAAGGTCAAAATGGTTCGGTGCGAGAGCCTGACTGAAGCCTGAATAAAGGAATGGATGAAGGCCTGGGTCTTCAAGGTCCTTATCCGTTTTTGGTATAAGTTTTATTGTTGATTCATTTAAAGCTTCTGGAAGTTTCTATTGCATGAATGCTTGAGTATATAATGTCTGTAGGCGTGGCGAGATCAGATCATGACATTTTTAAAAATACAATTCGCTATTTAAACCATCTGTGCCAGCGACCTTTCCATTTTTTAAAGAACTAATAGATTCTTCAATATCTTTTACTGATAGTTCAGCCCCTAATAATTCCGTCTCTTTCAGGTCTAAACCTGTAAGATTGCATTTCTGTAAAAATAATTCCATTCCTGCTGAGCCCACTGTCGTTTTGGTTGAGTACAGTGTTTGATATTAGTGAGAGAATCTATCATTAATATCCTTGGGTAATGCTAATATTTCTCCCGTATCTGATTTAATTTTATATATTATTTTTTTCCCCTTCCTGTTTCCAGAGTTGATGTGCCAGTAATTTTTGTGGTTTATCACCGAATTCAAAATGTAGCTGTTTAGTCTTTTGATAAAGTTTTATGATTTGGTCTGAATATATTTGGTTTAACATATTTGAGTTATTATGTATTATCATAGAAGGTGCGATTGCATTTTCCATATCTAATTGCCTTATTTCCATTTTCAATATCAGTTGTTGGCAGATATTTCAGGACAGTCGTTTGTCTCAAAAAACATGTTTATCTGTGTGATAAGATATTCGTAACATGCTTTATCATTTAAAATTTGATGATTAAGTCTCCATTGTGTCTGCTTATCAGTCATTCCACTTAGTTTGATCATAAATGTTAAAGGAGCATGGTCCGAAATTATAATATTATGACATTTCGAGTAAATGGGATAAGTTTAGAGTCTATTAAAAAGTAATCTATCCTTGAGTAGGTTTTATGTACCGGTGAGTAAAATGAGTATTCCCTTCCAGATGGGTTTTCATTTCTCCAAACATCCTTGATATTGGTAGTATTAATGTATGAGTTTAGTAATTCACTTGTCTTAGATATTACATTTCTTTGTCTTGATGATCTATCGAGATAAGAATCTAGTGTACAATTTAAATCTCCACCGATTATCAAATTATGTTGTGTGAGTTCCGAGATAGTATTAAGTATATTCTGAAAAAACATAGGGTTGTCAAAATTTGGTCCATAGACATTGAGAAAAATCACTTTTTTAGATATAATTCACCTACTAGTGTAATATATCTACCATTAATGTCCGCAATAGTTGATATGTGTTTAAAAGGTATACCTTTACAAATTAAAATTGCGACACCTCTGGCCTTATGGGAGAATGAAGAATGAGATGTTTCAGCGATCCATTTTGCTTTCAATCTATGTTGGATAAAGGTTTTGCACAATGGAAAAATTATGGAATTAAAAAGATGGGACATCTTTATAGAAAAGTATGTTCCTCTCATTTCAGGAGGTACAACAGAATTATGGATTGCACTCAAATAATTTTTTTAGATATTTACAATTTAAAGATTATGTTAAATCACAAGAATACAGAACTAGAGAGCCAGAGGTTCTAGATGAATGTTTTAATAAACACCCCAACACCATCAAATTAATATCTTACATTTATAATACTCTTTTAGATAGTGAGATTCCGTCGATGGAATTATATAAACAAGCATGGGAAAATGAATTAGTTCAACCCATAATGAAAGATATTTGGGATGAAAGTCTACAACATATACATCAATGTTCGTTAAACGCAAGACATTCTTTAATACAATTTAAAGTACTACATAGATTGCATTATTCTAAAACAAAATTAAATAGATTTTTTCCTAATATCTCTCCTATCTGTGATAAATGTCAATACTCTGAGGCTAATTTAACCCGCACCTTTGTAAGTTGCATAAAAATTAAAAATATGTGGATGGATATTTTTAAAATTATTTCCGTAGTGGTTAATACTCAACTGTAGCCCGATCCTAAATTAATAATATTAGGCATATCAGAACAATACCTAAAACTTACAATAAACCAAATAAATGTTGAAGAAGGAACTGCAGATGCTGGAGAATCGAGGGTTACACAAAAAGCTGGAGAAACTCAGCGGGTGCAGCAGCATCTAAGGAGCGAAGGAGATAGGCGACGTTTCGGGTCGAGACCCTTCTTCAGACTGGTCAGGGATCAGGGAAACGAGAGATATAGACGGTGATGTGGAGAGATAAGGAACAATAAATGAAAGATATGCAAAAAAGTATCGATGATAAAGGGAACAAGCCATTGTAAGCTGTTTGTGGTGTGAAAATGAGAAGCTAGTGCGACTAGGGTGGGGGAGGGAGATAGAGATAGAGGGAATGCCAGGGCCCGAGAGCTGAGGGAGAGGTGGGAAGGGGAGGAGACAGCAAGGGTTAACAGAATTGAGAAAATTCAATGTTCAAGCCCAAAGGATGCAGACTCCCCAAGAGGAATATGAGGTGCTGTTCCTCCAGCTTGTGGTGTTGCTCACTCTGGCCGTGGAGGAGGCCCAGGACCGAGAGGTCGGATACGGAATGGGAGGGGAAGTTGAAGTGCTGAGCCACCGGGAAGTCGGGTTGGTTTTTGCGGACCGATCGGAGGTGTTCGGCGAAACGATCGCCAAGCCTCCGCTTGGTCTCACCGATATAGATCATCTGGCATCTGGAGCAGCGGATGCAGTAGATGAGGTTGGAGGAGGTGCAGGTGAACCTCTGTCGGACCTGGAAGGACTGCTTGGGTCCCTGAAAGGAGTGGAGGGGGGAGGTGAAGGGACAAGTGTTGCATTTCTTGCGGTTGCAAGGGAAAGTGCCCGGGGAAGGGGTAGAGCGGGAGGGGAGGGAAGAATTGACAAGGGAGTTGCGGAGGGAGCGGTCTTTGCGGAAGGCAGACAGGGGGGGAGATGGAAGATGTGGCGGGTGGAGGGTCACGTTGGAGGTGGCGAAACTGGCGGAGGACTATGTGTTGTATTTGCCGGCTGGTGGGGTAAAAGGTGAGGACCAGGGGACTCTGCCCTGTTTGCGAGTGGGGGAATGGGGAGCGAGGGCAGTGTTTGCGGGGTATGGAGGAGACCCTGGTGCGAGCCTCATCAATAGTGGGGGAGGGGAATCCCCGTTCTCTGAAGAATGAGGCCATTTGTGATGACCTGGTGTGGAACACCTCATCCTGGGAGCAGATGCGGCGTAGACGGAGGAATTGGGAATAGGGATGGATGTCCTTACAGGAAGCAGGGTGGGAGGAAGAGTAGTCCAGGTAGCTGTGGGAGTCAGTTGGTTTGTAGTGGATGTCGGTCAGGAGCGTATCACCTGCATTAGAGATGGTGAGGTCAAGGAATGGTAGGGAAATGCCGGAAATGGTCCAAGTGTATTTGAGTGCCGGATGGAAGTTGGTGGTGAAATGAATGAAGTCAGTCAGTTGTGTGTGGGTGCAGGAGGTGACACCAAAGCAGTCGTCGATGTAACGGAGGTAGAGGTCGGGGATGCGGCCCTGGTACGCCGAGAATAAGGATTGTTCGACATACCCAACAAAGAGGCAAGCGTAGCTGGGGCCCATGCGTGTGCCCATAGTTACGCCTTGTGTTTGGAGGAAATGGGAGGAATCAAAAGAGAAGTTATTGAGGGTGAGGACCAACTCTGCTAAGCGGAGGAGGGTGTCAGTGGACGGGTATGGGTTGCTCCTCTGGTCGAGGAAGAACCGGAGGGCTTTGAGACCGTCCTGGTGGGGGATGGAGGTGTAGAGTGACTGGACGTCCATGGTAAAGATGAGAGGATGGGGGCCTGGAGAATGGAATGCACGGAGCCGACGGAGAGTGTCTGAGGTGTCTTGAACATAGGTGGGGAGGGATTTAACAAAGGGGGATAGGATGGCGTCAAGGTATGTGGAAATGTGTTCGGTAGGGCACGAACAGGCAGAGACAATGGGTCTGCCAGGGCAGTCGGGTTTGTGGATTTTGGGGAGAAGGTAAAATCGGGCCGTGCGGGGCTGGGAAACGATGAGGTCGGAGGCTCGGGGGGGTAGGGAGCCGGAGCTGATGAAGTCGGTTATGGTGCTCGAGATGGTGGCCTGGTGTTCGTCAGTGGGGTCATGGTCCAGGGGTAAGTAGGAGGAGGTGTCCAAGAGTTGGCGCGCGGCCTCCGCTTTGTAGAGATCGACGCGCCAGACTACCACGGCACCTCCCTTGTCGGCGGGTTTGATAACCCAGTCTGGGTTGTTACGGAGTGAGTCAATTGCAGTACGTTCGGGGCTGGAGAGATTGGAGTGAGACAGGGGGGTGGAGAAGTCGAGGCGGTTGATGTCCCGACGGCAGTTCTGGATAAATAGTTCTAGAGCCGGAAGGCTACGAGGGGGAGTCCAAGTGGAGGCAGTACGTGGGAGACAGGAAAAGGGATCATCAGTGGGGGGCGAGGACTTCTTCCCGTGGAAGAACGCTGTGAGGCGGAGGCGACGGTAGAAGAGCTCCAAGTCGTGGTGGGCGCGGAACTCATTGAGGTGGGGACAGAGGGGAACAAAGGTGAGACCAAATAAATGTTCTTGATTACAGTATAATAACTGGGACAAAATTAATATTAAAATTTTGTTAAAACCCAACAACCCCCACAATCAAAATGTGGATTGTGGAAATGCCGGAGACCTTAAATCTGGAAAAAATTAGATTTGTCTTAATTGACAAACCAGAATTATTTACTAGAATATGGTCTCCATTCATAGATTATCTGAAGGGGTAGAAAGTGCCGGCGTGAAAACCTGACTGAATCTTGAACCCAGGACTAGATGAATAGTTATGTTCTCTGACCTACGGACCTATCTCCTAAGTTGTATTATGGATAGTTTATTCTATCTTTCTAATTTTCTTTTTTTCTCTCTTTATTTTTTCTATCTATTAAAAAAAAATAATAATAGTTAGAGTCAATGTTAATATGTAACCGATAAATGAAGACCCCAGCTACATTGGTAGTGGGGTCCCTGGAACCCTGGATATTTAATATGTAACCGTTTAACAAAGTTTGTAGTGGTTTGGACTATGATATGTACATGCCTCTAATAAAAATTTAACTTAAAAAAATGAAATGAAAATAAAAATAATGATAGAAAAGATACTTTTCCACACACCACTCGTAAGTCTGGAGATTTTTTAAATGATAAAATTAGCTTCAGAAGCGTTTTCTTTTTGCATGTAAAACCCACTTCAGAACCATGGGCGATTTTAAAATATTACAGTCAGATTCATCACTTCTGGAACTTTTTAGATACCAAAGGAATCAAGAAAAAACACAAATAATGCCTTACTGTTGACGAAATGCAGTCAGCAAACGCGATATTTCCCAATATTTTCGATCTCGATATCTGCACGGCCAATGTTCGCCAAGCACTTTAGCTGTTGTTGTCCCTTCAGCTCTCACTTATCTTTACCTTCTTTTCTCTTCACTTTTGGAATTCTGAAGAAGGATGGATGTCTTTCATGGTTACCCCGACTTCCACAATTATTTACACACAGAAATTGACCATTTTGGCAGTTTTTAACAGATAGGAAAGTACGCGTTTCCTGTATTAACAACATATACTGGAAGCTGCGATGTCCTCCAGATGGATTGAGCGGCTCCGTGCTTCAAGCCCTTTGACCCGGTGACCTTACGTGCAACCCCCTATACACACACACACACTCTGAGACACACACTCTCTCACACACACAGACTCATGCATTCACATGCACACTCACTCACTCACACCCACACAGACTCACTCACTCCCACACACTCACTCGCACACACACACACAGACACACACACACAAAGACTCACACACACTCACACAGACACACACACACACAGACAGACACACACACACACACACAGACACACACACAGACACACACACAGACACACACACAGACATACACACAGACACACAGACTCACTCACACACACACAAACAAACACTGACTCACTCACACACAGACTCACTCACACACAGACTCACTCACACACAGACTCGCTCACACACAGACTCACTCACACAACAGACACACACACACACACACACTCACTCACTCTCACACACACACACACTCACTCACACACACACATGCACAGACTCACACACACTCACACACACACACACACACACACACACACACACACACACACACACACACACACAGACTCACAGACTCACAGACACAGAAACACACAGACACTCACTCACTCACACACATTCACACACACACACACTCACTCACACAGACACACACTCACACACAACCAATACTAAAATGCCAAGTAACTTCAGAACGTGGTAAACATAGTGTGTAAACCAAATGATTCAAACGTTTAAAGTCTCCAAATTTGCAAACACATTTTAACCAATACATTTTCTGTAAACACTTTTTTTAAAGCCAAGAGAAACAAATTTGCAAACACTTTACAACCAATACATATTATGAAAACACACAGGCACACAAACACACACACAGACACAGGCACACAGACTCACACTCACACACACACATACACAGACACACAAACACAGGCTCACACACACAGACAAAGACTCACACACACACACACACTCACACAGGCACACACAGACATATGCACACAGAGACACACACAGGCAGACACACACAGAAACGTACAGACACACACACAGACACTCACTCACACACACAACACACACAGACGCACACACAGAGACACACACTCACTCTCACACACACATACACACACAGACTCACTCACACACACGACTCACTCACACACACAGATACACACACACAGACTCACTCACACACACTCACACACTGACTCACTCACACAGACTCTCTCACACACAGACTCACACACACACTCACTCACACACACACACACAGACACACACACACACTCACTCACACACAGACACACACACTCACTCACACAGAAACAGACTCACTTGCACACAGGCACACATGCACACTCACACACGCACACACTCACACTGACTCACACACACAGACACACACTCACTCACTCACTCACTCACACACACACACACACACACACTCCCACACACACAGACTCACAGACACACACACACACAGACACACACACTCACTCACACACACTCACTTGCACACACTTACTCACACAAACACACACACTCACAACCAATACTAAACATGCCAAGTAACTTCAGAACATAGTAATCATAGTGTGTAAACCAAATGATTCAAACGTTTAAAGTCTCCAAATTTGAAAACACTTTATAACCAATACATTTTCTGAAAACATTTTTTTAACGCCAAGAGAAACAAATTTGCAAACACATTTCAGCCAATACATTTTCTGAAAACGATTTTATAAAAGCCAAGAGAAACCAATTTGCAAACACTACAACCAATACATTTTCTGAAAACGTTTTTTTAGACAAGACATGAGAAACAAATTTGCAAAAAGTTTTAAACCAATACATTTTCCGAAAACATTTTTTAAAAGCCAAGAGAAACAAATTTGCAAACTTTAAAACCAATACATTTTCTGAATTTTTTTTTTTTAAAGCCAAGACAAACTAATTTGCAAACTCTTCTAATCCAATACTTTTTCTGAAAACATTTTTTAAAAAGCCAAGGCAAACAAATTTGCAAACACTTTACAACCAATACATTTTCTGAAAACAGTGGGATAGGCAGCTGCATCTCTGGATAGGATTGGGTGACATTTCTGGTCGAAACCCTTATTCAAACAGATAAGCTGAAGTCCGAAGAATGGTCTTGACCTGAAACGTTACCCATTCCTTCTCTCCAGAGATGCTGCCTGTCCAGTTGAGCTACTCCAGCACTTTGTGTCTATCTTCGGTGTAAACCAGCATCTGCAGTGCCTTCCAAATCAAACACAAATTAAAGGGGAATACGTTTGATCAGAGGGATCATGGTATAGTCAATGCCAATGTCATAACTTTGTTGGAGTACCTTGGCTGGAGATGCAGATAGCTCTGTAGCAGTTCTTTTGTAAACACATCAGGGAAGTTCTGGCAGGATAAATTCATTATTTAGCTTCTTATAAACTAAATTGCCTGGGAGGCCATGTGATAGGAGCAGAATTATTCAATTTGGCCCAACGTCTACTCCGCCATTCAATCATGACTGATCTATCTCTCCATCCTAACCCCATTTTCCTGCCTTCTTCCCATTACCTCTGACCCCTGTACTAATCAAGAATCTATCTATCTCTGCTTTAAAAATATCTACCGACTTGACATCCACAGCCTTCTGTCATTTTGACAAAAAGGTCATTTTTTATCCTGTAAGGATTAAATTCCAAGTATTCACAATCTGTAGATTCACAAGCAGACATTAATTTCATTGTGAGGTTAAAATATTAATTGATTGGAGGGAAATCAGTTGCAGTAATTCTGCACTGATGTGGCAGCCTAGACAAGATTCAAGAACTTTATGTGTCACATACAGGATGTACATTCAAATGAAAGTGGCAATCCTTATGGGATTGGGCAAAACAGAACCAATATTTATAAATAAAAAAAGAAACAAGAATATTTACAATAAACAGAGCAACACTATTTGCAGTAGAAGTGGATGTAAATAAATATAAATAAGTATGTGTATGCATTATAAGTTTATATGTGAGTGTGTGCACATGAGCTGGGCAGCATGTGGGACATGGTGGGGACCCCGGTGAGATTAGTGTTTACGGTCCTGATGGCCCGTGGGAAGAAACTCCATCTCAGTCTCTCTGTTTTTGCTGCGTGACTGCGGAGGCGCTTGCCTGACCACAGCAGCTGGAACAGTCTATTGTTGGGGTGGTGGAGGTCCTTCATGGTCTTACAGACTCTGGTTCTGCACCTCCTGGTGTATAGGTCCTGCAAGGGGGGACGGGGGGGGGGGGGGGGGGAGTGTAGTTCCAGTGGTGCATTTGGCCAAATGCACTGCTCTCTGTAGAACCCTCTTGTTCTGGGCAGAGCTGTTCCCAAACCAGGTAGTGACGTTTCCTAGATGCTCTCTACAGCTCCAGAGTAGAAT
Source organism: Okamejei kenojei (assembly GCA_035221665.1). Taxonomy (NCBI): domain Eukaryota; kingdom Metazoa; phylum Chordata; class Chondrichthyes; order Rajiformes; family Rajidae; genus Okamejei; species Okamejei kenojei. Next base: position 79,797,114 of record CM069139.1, on the reverse strand, counting down.
GATTGAAGGATCTTCAAGGAGACTCTGCATTTCCTCAGCTGCCTGAGGTGGTAAAGGAGTTGCCGTGCCTTTTGCACCATTGTGTCAATGTGTGTTGTCCATGTCAGATCCTCTGTGATGTGGACTCCCAGGTATGTAAAGCTGCTCACCCTATCCACAGTAGTCCCAATAATCCACAGTGCATGTATGTCCTTAGTTGTTGTGCCCTTCTCAAGTCCACAATCGGCTTCTTAGGTTTTGTGACATTCATGAAGAGGCTGTTATCCTGACACCAGAGTGCCAGGTCAGCCACTTCCTCCAGGTAGGCTTTCTCATTGTTGTCAGAGATCAGGCGCACCACCACTGTGTCATCAGCAAAGTGAATGATGGAGTTGGAGCTGAACCTGGCCACAGTCATGTGTGCACAGGAAGTACAGTAGGGAGCTGAGGATGCAACCCTGGGGGATCCTGTGTTCAGGGTGAGGTGGTTGGAGGTGTGTCTACCCACCTTGACCACCTGGGGCCTGGCAGTGAGAAAGTCCAGGACCCAGGCACACAGGTGGGTGTTCAGTCCCAGTTCCAGCAGCTTATCAGCAAGTCTGGTGGGGACTATGGTATTGAAAGTTGAACTGTAATCAATGAACAGCAGCCTCGCATTGCCCCCTTCTGGCTGTCAAGGTGAGAGAGAGTGGTGTGCAAAACCTGGGAGGCCGCATCATCCGTGGATCTGTTTGGCCAGTGGACACGAGGGCAGGTCTTGAACCCTTGAACAAAAGTAGAAGATTAAGCTGCATTGAGTTACGGACAGTGGCCTCTGTGCCATTTTAATACATTGCCTTAGCAGACAGGTTAATTAATTAGCATTTGGCTGGTGGTGATTGGGGACGTCTGAGTCAGATCCTTCCTGTACCGTCAGAATTTTACCACCAATGACAACGTACTCGGGACATCTGCTACAGAGAGGAGTCCGATGCCCACCACTTCGCAGAGTGTAGATTTGTGAAGATGGCCTGGAGAATGATGCAGGTGTCCTTGTCGCAGTTCATCCCAAACATCTCCGTAACAAATTACTCTGATTTGTGGGCGGTTCCCAGGGACACATGAAGACAAACATGAAGTGCTGCTGGAGGGTCATCCATGAAGGATTTTTTCTGTACCCACTTCAAGGTTACCAAACTAATTTTTCCCAGAACTTTCTTCACTGTGGACATTCTAAAAGTCTCAGAGCTGTCAGGGTACAGAGGGTTATGAGTTCCTGCACCTCATTGCAGAGGTTTTATTTCCAATTTCCAATAAAGATTTGCTGTTGCATGGTACCAAAACATTATTTTGATCATTATTGTGACCTTTGTCTTTACAAATACTGGTCACTCACCACAACTGTACAAATGATCTCAATTCCAGCAAATTAACAAAAAAAAGGTAGATGAACGGAATCGTTTTTTGCACGTCTTCACAGTGGAAGACACCAGCAATGTGCAAGAAATTCAAGAGAGTCATGAGGCAATCACCATTAATGAGATGAAAGTGCTTGGGAAGTTGAAAAGTCTGAATGGCGATAAGGCACTGGGACCAGATGGACAACACTCTTTGAAAAAGGTAGTTGTTGAGATTGTGGAGGCATTAGTAGGGACCTTTCAATAATCACTGGAGTCGGGATTGGTTCCAGAGAACTGGAAATACACAAAGTAATTCCACTATTTAAGAAGGGAGCGAGGCAAAAGAAAGGAAATTAGAGGCCAGTTAGTCTGACTTCTGCAGTTGTTAAATTTTAATCCACTTAAGGATGAGGTTTTGGAGTACTTGGAAGCACAAGATAAAATAGGCTGAAGTCAGCATGGTTTCATTAAAGAGAGATCCTGCTTGACAGACCTTTGGTACTTTATGATAGACATGCAGGATAGACAGAGGAGAATCAGTTGTTTACTTGGATTTTGAGAAGTCGTTTGTTCAGATGCCACCCGTGAGGCTGCCAAACAAAATAGAACACCAAGGTGTTAGAGGCACGTGTACAGAGGTAGAGTGAATATACCGTGTTAACCAGTCAGCAGAAAGATAATACATGATTACAATCAAAACATTCATAAGTGTACAGATACATGATAAGTGAATAATGTTTAGTGCAAGATAAAGCCAGTAATGTCTGAGGGAATCAAATGAGGTAGATAGTAGTTCAGAGCTACTCGCTAGTTGCGATAGGATGGTTCAGTTGCCTGAAAGCAGCTGGGAAGAAACTGTCCCTGAACCTGAAAGTGTGTGTTTTGCCTGATGGGAAAGGGGAGGAGAGGGAGTGGCCAGGGTGCAACTCATCCTTGATTATGCTGATGGCCTTGCTGAGGCAGCGTGAGGTATAAATGGAGTCAATTTAAGGGAGGTTAGTTTGAGTCCACAATTCACTGCAATTTCTTACTGTGTTGGATGGAGCTAAATATACATTAAGAAATGTTATTTCATTTTTTACTGTCATGTGTTTCACATGACTCAACAATCTCATATTCCTGCAATGCCCCCCAACTCAGCAGTCATCAGTTCCTTAATCAGTCGTCTTATTAACATTTTCTGGAGCAATGGTGAGAATACACGTACAGAGTGAGAATATAAGCACAGAGAAGGTACAACGTGCAATGCGATGTAGGTGGCTCGGAATCAACACTATGGCATAGAAGGCAGACAAAAATGCTGGAGAAACACAGCGGGTGAGGCAGCATCTATGGCGCGAAAGAATAGGTGAAGTTTTGGGTCGAGATCCTTCTTCAGACTGATGTGCGGGTTAGGGGTTGGGGAGGTTGGTTAAAGAAAGGAAGAGGCAGATACAGTGGGCTGTGGGCTGTGGGAGAGCTGGGAAGGGGAGGGGGAGGGAGAAAGCAAGGACTACATGAAATTGGAGAAGTCAATGTTCATATCGCTGGGGTATAAACTGCCCAAGCGAAATATTTGGTGCTGCTCCTTCAATTTGCAATGGGACTCACTCTGGCCATGGAGGAGGCCCAGGACAGAAAGAATAGATTTGGAATGGGAGGGGGAGTTGAAGTGCAAGGCCACCGGGAGATCAGGTTGGTTAGTTGAAGTGCTGGGCTCTCCGACAGCCTACTGCTCTGCCTCTTCCTTTCTTCTTCCCGCCCCCCCCCCCCCCCCCCCCCCCCCCCCCCCACCCACACGTCAGTCTGAAGAAGGGTCTCGACCCAAAACGTTACCTATTCCTTCGCTCCATAGATGATGCCTCACCCGCTGAGTTTCTCCAGCATTTTTGTCTACCTTCAATTTCTCCAGCATCTGCAGTTCTTTCTTAAACACTATGGCATAGAAGTTCTCTGTAGTATTCAAAACAACCAAATACAGAACTCAGTGATAGATGCAAAATGCTGGAGTAACTCAGCAGAACTGGCAGCATCTCTGGAGGGAAGGAATGGGTGACGTTTTGGGTCAAAATCCTCTTCAGACTCCTATACAGAACTCAGTATATTGGAATGCAACAAACCATGCCACTAATGCTCGTGGAGGCAATTGAACAACCAGCAAGATTAACTAGCTAGCAATTAGTAATAGCTGCCTCACCAACAGCCTGTCTGTCCTTTCCTGCTTAGTGTTTTAATTGTGTTAAATGTGTGTTTTTAGTGTTCTTTAGCTTGTTTTATTTGGGGGTTGGGGAAAACTTTTTCTAATCTCTTACCTCGACAGAGATGCCATTTTTTTCTGTATCATATCTCCGTCCACACTGTGGCCTAACATCATGGAGTTGGCGGCCTTTGCTGGAGACCGATTTTGAGCCTGAGGACTTACCGGTTGCCCGAACTCCAATACCAATGAAGTGCTTTGAAAGGCTGGTCCTCTCCCGCATCAAATCCAGCATCCCTGCATCATTGGACTGCATCCCTGCATCAATTTGCATACAGGCCAAATAGATCCACAGAGGATGCCATCTCTGTGGCTTTTCACACTGTCCTGACCCACCTGGAAAGACAGGGCAGCTACGTGAGGATGCTCTTCATAGACTATAGCTCTGCCTTCAATATGGTCATCCCCACCAAGCTCACCACCAAACTCCACCAGCTAGGCCTCAGCTCACTGATATGCGATTAGATCCTGAACTTTCTGGCGGAGCAACCACAGGCAGTGAGACTGGGGCCGCATCTGTCCTCCACTATCACCCTGAGCACCGGCACACCACAGGGCTGTGTACTGAGCTCCATGCTCTACTCCCTCTTCACTCACGACTGTGTTCCTGCATTCGACACCAACACCATTGTCAAGTTGGCAGATGACACAACGGTGATCGGGCTGATCACCAACAGTGATGAAACAAACTACAGAGCAGAGGTGCAGAACCTGGCGGACTGGTGCTCACGGAACAACTTGTCACTAAACACCACCAAGACCAAGGAGCTGATTAACGACTTCAGGAGGTCACAGTATGGGGAATACGCCCCAATCTCCATCTACGGGGAAAGTGTGGAGAGAGTGTCCAGCTTTAATTTTCTGGGCACTAACATCTCAGAGGACCTCACATGGTCCACCAACACCGCTGCGCTGGTCAAGAAGGCACAGCAACGACTGTTCTTCCTAAGAACATTGAAACAGACTGGCCTGCCCCAACAGCTGCTGACGACCTTCTACCGCTGCACGACAGAGAGCATACTAACGTATGGCTTCTCTGTGTGGTATCTCAGCTGCACAGAGGCGGAGAGGAGGGCTCTTTAGCGTGTCGTCCACAGAGCGCAAAAGATTATTGGAACACACCTACCGGCCTTGGAGGGCATCTACCACACACGGTGCCTCAGGAAGGCCGTCAGCATCATAAAGACTCCTCTCACCCTTGTAATGGACTGTTCGAACTACTCCCTTCCAGCAGACGCTACAAGGCCTTCTACGCCCGCACCTCCAGACTCAGGAACAGCTTCATCACCAGAGCTATAGCTGCTCTGAACCGGTCCTGCTGAGTGCCCCCCACCCCCATGGGCTGTCTCCCTCGGATGGTCACGTCGCACAGACACATCTGTACTTTAGTCTGTTTTGGTTTTGACTGTTTTACTGTTCTAATGTTCTTTTCACAAACCTTGTTCTTGGGGTATCTAAACCTAAATTTTATTAGTCGTTTAAGTTGTGACATCGGATGGAGTTGCAAACCAAATCTCGTTGCACTTATGTGTAATGACAATAAAATATATTATTATTATTATTATTATTATTATTATTATTATTATTATTATTATTATTACCATTTCAGAGCTCGTGATCCTTTTGCCAGGGGTCAAACTCAGAGCTCCAACCGCGGGTGCTTGTGGACTTTATAGCTCTAAACTAGAGTCAATTCTCATGGCAGCTTTAAAATCGTCCAACAGTGACAATGGCTGAGCTCATTTCCTCAACTTGGACAGCGATAGAATCAAGATTCAAGGGCGGCACAACGGCGCAGCGGTAGACTTGCTGCCTTACAGCGCTTGCTGCAAAGAAGGATAAGAGTGAACTACAAATCTGTATCAACCCAAAAGATCTGAACTTGGCCCACAAGCGCCCGCACTACCCCATGCGAACCGTTGAAGATGTTGCTGCACAAGTCGGTCCAGCCACTGTGTTTTCAGTTCTCGACGCCAAGTTCTCGTTCTGGCAGATACCACTCGACGAACGGTCTTCATACCTGACAACGTTCAGCACACCCTTTGGCAGGTTTCGTTTTCTCCGCCGTTCGGGATCAACTCTGCCAGTGAGGTGTTCCAAAGGACAATGGAACAACTGTTTGCCGGGCTCCCGTGTGCCACCATTGTCGACGACATCCTAGTCTACGGGAAGGATGTCGCTGAACACAACCATAACCTCCGCCAGGTCCTGGAACGAGCTCGGGAAGTCAACCTGAAGTTTAACCCCAAAAAATGCCGGTTTCGTGTCCCTGAGGTCACCTACGTGGGACACGTCTTCACAGCATCGGGGCTGAAGCCCGACCCGCAGAAGAGGGCCGCTATATCTGAGATGCCTGCGCCTGCTGACGTGCCGGGCCTCCAGCATTTCCTGGGCATGGTCAACTACCTGGGAAAGTTCACCCCTGACCTAAGCGAGCTGAGCGCACCTCTGAGAGACCTGGTAAAAAAGGATACTGCCTGGGCCTGGTTCCCGCAACACCAGAAGGCTTTTGACATTCTCAAATCCAGGTTGGTCAGCACCCCAATGTTGAAGTATTTCGACCTCCATTGTTCTCACATGCGATGCGTCCAAGTTTGCCCTCGGGGCCGCCTGCTTGCAGATCCACAACGGAGTACAACTGCCCATGTCCTACGCCTCCCGTACGATGACTCCCGCCGAACTGTGCCCAAATCGAAAAAGAATTGCTGGCTGTCGTCTTTGCCTGCTCAAGGTTCAAACACTATATTCTGGGCACCTGTTTTTCTATTGAGACGGACCACCAACCTCTGGTTACTATCCTCAACAAGCCGATACACGTGGCATCTTCCCGGCTTCAGCGCATGATGCTTCAGCTATAACGGTTCACTTTTACTGTGGTTTATCGCAAAGGCAAGGACATGTTAGTTGCCGACATGCTGTCTTGGGCGCCTCTCGCATCCACAATACGTCACCCCTATGAGGCGTCCGATTTGATAGTTCTCAACATTACTTTCGTCCCCTCTAATCAGATGAAGTCTTTGGTCCAGCACACGGTGGCTGACACTTCGCTACAACAGCTGGCCGTGGTTATCAAGCAGGGCTGGCCAGACCGCCGTTCTTCCCTGCCGGCTGCAGCGGTGCCTTATTTTCTAGTTCGTGACGAGCTGGTGCTGCGTGACGGTGTTATTGTGAAGGGGCACAAGGTGGTGGTTCCCGCAGCACTTCGAGAACAATACTTTGAAACTGCTCATCGTGGCCATCCCGGGGCCGAAGCCACTCTTTCCATCGCTCAGAGACAGTTCTACTGGCCTGATATGGCTCGTTATTTCCGGGATAGGGTTTCCTCCTGCCCTACTTGTAACAGCCTTGCCCCGCAACAGCAGTGGCAGCCCCTCTTGCAGCAGCCTGCTCCCGACCTCCCCTGGTCTGCGCTGGCAACTGACATTTTCGAGTGGCACGGAAAGCATCTTCTAGTGCTTGTCGACTCTTACTCCAGCTGGTTTGAGGCTGATCAGCTTCACTCTCTATCTTCATCTGCTGTCATCGAAAAGCTGCGCCGCCACTTCGCTACTTTTGGGTCCCCGGCCAGCCTGCAGTCGGACAACGGCAATCAATTCACCAGTGCTGAGTTCCATGCTTTTGCTGATCGCTGGAATTTCTGTCACTACTCCAGCAGCCCAGAGTACCCACAAAGCAATGGCCTGGCTGAGCGCGCGGTCCGCAGTGCTAAAGGATTGCTGGAACGTTGTCGCTTGTCCCGCTCCGACATTTACCTAGCCCTCCTGAACCTCCGCAACATCTCCCGCGACCATACCCTGGGTTCCCCAGCTCAACGCCTCATGTCCCGTGTTACGTGGCCTCCGATCCCAGTGACACAGCAGTCACTTGCTCCCTCCGTTCTTAAACCTGCCATGGTCCAGAGGCGCATCGCCCACAAACACCGCATCCAGAAGCGCTCCCATGACAAGTCCTGCCGTGTCCTCCGTCCTCTCTTTCCTGGTCAGGTCGTCCGCATGCGGTCTGCCTCCGGCCACTCCAGGCTCGCCATTGTTGTCGGTTCTGCTGGTTCCCCTCATTCATACCTGGTCAACCACGATGGTACGATCTACTGGAGGTCTCGTCAACACCTCCCGCTCGTGAACGAGCCTCGTCCCCCTCCGGCTGCTCCGTATGCCCCCCTGTGCCAACTTTGCCGCCTCATACCGTGCCCACCTTGCACAGTCCTCCTCCCTCTCGGCCCTCTCCGGTGCATCCTCCCACTGTGCTCCCTGGTTCTCCGGCCTTCTCGTCTCCCCCCTCTCCATCTTCTCCGCTGCCTCCGTCACCCCGGGGTTCTCCTGTCAGGGGCTCCCCTCCTGCCCGGGCGCCGGTCCCTCTCGTTCCCGTTGGGGGAGGATGTGATGGCGAGGTTCGGACCCGGTCTGGTCGCCTTGTCAAGCCGCCAGATCGTTATGGTGATTACGTGTGATTTTGAGTTCCTGTATTACTGCTGTTTACTCTCCCTTAGCGCATGAGACGTGGTCACCCTGTCACTGCTCGTTGTTTTGTTTTTATAGAGGAAGGATGTAGATGATGATGTGTGGTGTAGCGCCTACTACAATAATTATAGGAGGCATGGAGTAAATGAGGTGCTAGTGGAGTATAAAGAATGTAAAAAGAATCTTAAGAAGAAATTAAGAAGGCTAGCAGCCTGCAGGAGCCCTCCTATTAGTTTGACGTCAGTGGTGGGCAATCCGTGGAGGAAGGTAATCTTTGGGTAAAGGGATAGTTGTTTGTCCCCCCATAACTCTTTGGTGTGTGGCCTTTAGCTCCAATTCTGGAGTATGTGTATAATTTTGGTCGCCTAGTTATAGGAAGGATGGTCAACAAAATAGAGAGAGTACAGAGGAGATTTACTAGGTTGCCAGGGTTCCAGCAACTATGTTACAGAGAAAGGTTTAACAAGTTAGGTCTTGCACAAAAAGCTGGAGAAACTCAGTGCAGCAGCATCTAAGTAGGCGACGTCAGAGTTGACGTGATAAGCTTTCATTGAGGGTAGGGAAGATTCAAACAAGAGCATGACATGAGAAGGGACAGAAGTTTAGCAGCCTAGTAGTGACGTAGCCCTTGCTAACCATCCCCATCATCTAGTGTGACCTGCTCTCTCTCTAGTGTCTGTCACGTACAGCTAGGGCAGTGATGTGTGTGTATAATTAAAAAAGTTGTAGTAAAGATTCATCTGTGTATGCGTGCATCCTTTACAATTTGTAATAGAAAAAGAAATCACATGTGGTTAAAGTGCACCTTGGCAGATTTTAATAATTTTATACATTTTGGTTTCACCAAAGGCATGCTCAATTGGGTTCAGATTGACTTGGCCATTCAAGGATTGACCATTATTTAGCTTTGAAAAACTCCTTTGATTCTTTAGCAGTATTTTGGGGATCATTGTCTTGCTGTAGTATGAACCGCTGGCCAATTAGTTTTGAGACATTTGTTTGAACTTGAGCAGATAGGATATGTCTACACACTTCAGAATTCATTATGCTACTACCATCAGCAGTTGTATCATAAATGAAGATAAGTGAGTCAGTACCTTCAGCAGCCATACATGCCCAGGCCATAACACCCCCACCACTTTGTTTCACAGATGATGTAGTATGCTTTGGATCTTGGGCATTTCCTTCTCTCCTCCATACTTTGCTCTTGCCATCACTCTGATCAATTAATCTTCATCTCCTGTCCATAAGTCCCTTTTCCAGAACTGCGGTTGCTCTTTTAAGTACTTCTTGGCAAACTGCAACCTGGCCATCCTATTTTTGCGGCAAACCAGTGGTTTGCATCTTGCAGTGTAGCCTCTGTATTTGTGTTCATTAAGTCTTCTATGGACAGTGGTCATTGACAAATCCACACCTGACTCTGAAGAGTGTTTCTGATCTGCCGGACAGATATTTGGGGATTTTTCTTTATTATAGGGAGAATTCTTCTGTTATCAGCTGTGGAGGTCTTCCTTGGCCTGCCATCCCTTTGCGATTAGTGAGCTCACCAGTGTTCCCTTTCTTCTTAATGATGTTCCAAACGGTTGATTTTGGTAAAGCCTAATGTTTGGTTGATGTTTCTAACAGTTTTATTCTTGTTTTCAATCTCATAATGGCTTCTTTGATTTTCATTGGCACAACTTTGGTCCTCATGTTGATAAACAGCAATAAATGTTTCCTAAAGTGATGAAAAGACTGGAGGAAAGACAAGGTGCTGAGAGCTCTCTTATACCTGCATTGAGGAGGCAATTAAACATACCTGAGCAAATACAAACACCTGTGAACCATGTGTCCCAAAAATTATGGTGCCCTGAAATGGGGGGACTATGTGTAAACACAGCTGTAATTTCTTCATGGTGAAACCAAAATATATAAATATGGCTTTTAGTAAAATCTGACAATGTGCACTTTAACCACATGTGATTTTTTCTATTACAAATCTCAAATTGTGGAGTACAGAGGCAATTAAATAAATAATGGGTCGTTGTCCCAAACATTATGGAGGGCACTGTATCCCCATTCAAGGCGTGCCTGTTTCTTCTAAGTCGCTCAGCCTCAAAAGTTATTTTGTTATCTTTGTAGCTACAGAAATCCTCCACTGGTAGCAACAGAAATCCTCCACTGGGGATGTGCACACATTCTCGTTAACCGAGCACGATGTGAGGAGGGCTTTGACTCGTGTGAACACAAGGAAAGCTGTAGGCCCAGATGGTATATCTGGGCAAGTACTTAAGTCTTGTGCTACTCAGCTAACTTCAGTCCTCACCACAATATTCAACCTCTCCTTGGCCAAGTTTGTGGTCCCTGCCTGCTTCAAAAGATCCATCATTGTACTTGTACCAAAGAATGCCTCTCCATCTTGTTTGAATGACTACTGACTGGTGGCCCTCACCTTGGTAGTCATGGAATGCTTCGAGAGGCTGGTCAAGAGCCACATCTGCGCCTTCCTCCCTCGCAACATGGACCCGCTACAGTTCACATACCGTCTGAACAGATCCACGGACGTTGCGGTCTCCTAGGTTCTGCACACCGTTCTCTCACCTTGATAGCCAGAGGGGGGGGGGCTATGTGAGGATGCTGTTCATTGACCAGTTCAGCCTTCAATACAACAGTCCCCACCAGACTTGCTGAGAAGCTGCTGGAACTGGGGCTTAACACTCCCGTGTGCCTGGGTCCTGGACATTCTCACCACCAGGCCTCAGGTAGTCAAGATGGGAAGACATACATCGAGCACCCTCACCCTGAACACAGGATCCCCCCAGGGTTGCGTACTCAGCCCCCTACTGTACTCCCTGTACACAGGGATTATGGAGCTCCAACTCCATAATCAAGTTTGCTAATGACACTGTCGTGGTGGGCCTGATCTCCGATAACAATGAGAAGGCCTACCGGGAGGAGGTGGATGATCTGGCACTCTGTCAGGACAACAGCCCCACTCTTGAATGTCATAAAAACTAAGGAGCTGATTGTGGACTTTAGAAGGGCACAACATCCGAGGACATATACGCCACTGGAGATAAATTGGGCTACTGTGGATAGGGTGAGCTGCTTTAAATACCTGGGAGTCCACATCACAGAGGATCTGTCATGGACATCACACGGTCGCTCTGGTGAGTAAGGCAAGGCAGCGCCTTTACCACCTCAGGAAGCTGAGGAAATTCAGAGTCTCTCTGAGGATCCTTCAGTGCTTCTACTCAGGGGCTGTAGAAAGCATCTTGTCCCACAACATCACATCACAGATCCCAAGCCAGCAACATAATGAAGGACCCCTACCACCCCAGCAACGGAGCAAATAGTTCCAGTTACTACGGTCAGGCAAACGCCTCCGCTGTCATGCTGTGAAAACAGAGGGGATGAGATGGAGTTTCTTCCCACAGGCCATCAGGACTGTAAACTCTTGTCTCACCAAGGACTAATTTACTCTACTAATTTACAGTTGCGTTGTGTCTTTTTAAAAGTGCTGTTTTTTTTCTATTATGTAAATACTGATTCTGTTCTATTCTGTTCTGTAGTTTTTTGCACAATCCGCAGGCATTGCCACTTTCATTTCACTGCACATCTTGTATGTGTATGTGACAAATAAACTTGACTTGAAATGAAACAAAAAAATAATTCTCTTCCACTATTTCTATAATATTTCATTGTGTATCAGCAAAACTGAATGTGGAAAATATTTTTGCCAGCAGATTTTGCAGATGAAAAGTCTTCAGTAGATAGGGGACTCAATGATCTTCAAGACACCTATAATGCTGGAGGGCTCCACCCAACTCTCCTGTTACTCAGCAATGGAGAGGACAGACGTAGACTGCAAATGAACAAAAAGGGATCGGAAAAAATTATATCGAATCACTGTATTTAGAAATTGCTTAATATTGTTTACCAACTACAGATGAGAAAATAACAGTGTTACACCAAGTGGCTTCCACAACATGCAATTATACAAAAATATTATACTACCAATAGAAGGCAAAATTACATATGGGGAGTTGATGAATGTTTCCTGGTGAGAATAAGAGGTTTTGCTCGACCACCCTCAGACATCAAGTCCTGTCCACTACATAGCATAGTGAAATGGGGTGGTTTCCGGATTTGCAAATCCATAGCCACCTTCTGCAGAGTCCATAGATGATATAGATGCTGTATTCCAACTGATGGAATGCTGTTCACTTGCGTCATCTCCTTCCTGCATGGACGCTCTCTTCTCAACATCTAGTGCTCTCTGCTTTGCGCAATTATATTCTAGTTTCTTCAAAATAGCTTCCTCAGTCTTCCCTACAAACAAAACATATAATAAAATAAATACAGCAATGATTAAATCTTAGGTAAGCTGATGTTAACATCTTCTTAAAATCCTGAGCATTCTCTTCTTAATTCTGCATCTCACATCAACAAGTTAAGCCTCAATTTAATTGTTAACCTTATTACATAATCCCAAAAACTTCAGTTTCACTCCTTGCAACTGAAAGAAGTGATGTAAGATATCCTTCCATGTTGTTCAAGGTTTCTGAGCAGTATGTGTTTTCTGTTGGATACGTGGATCTGTTTTTCTTTCAGTCTTATTCAGTCCCCTCCACCAATTCTTATTCTGTTGCGTTGATGACTATATTAGTGCTGCTCTCTGCATTCAGACAGAATTCAGAAGTTTTCTTATCTTTACTACTAATTTCCATCCTGCTCTCACTTCAACACAGGCTGTTTCTGACTCTTTCTTTCCCTTTCTTAACATCTCTTACACCATCTCAGGAGATAATTTAGTTACCAGTATCCTTTGTGCCCAGTATCCAGTTACCCCGGATCAATTTTATTTGCTGTGATGACATTTTCTACATCAGTGCCTTAAAGATGTCCTCCTTTTCCTCTCATCACATTGACAGGGCTCTCAACTCATCTCCTGCATTTCCCTCACATCTGTTGTTAGCCATCCTCAAAGTCAGAATAACCATAAAGTTTGCTCTGTCTTCACCATGTACCTCAGCAGCCTCCAAATTCAATGGGTAATTTCCAACATCTTTAATGGGTTGTAACAACTGACATTTACCCCTCCACCTATTAGCACTTCAAAGGAACTTGCTGCTCTGTCCTTCCTTGGCTCGATCTTCATTTCTTACCTCCTCCGGAACACCAGTCAAGAATGCAACTTATGACAAACCTAATGCAGCCCTTAAAAACAAATGCTGTATGTAATAATTTAATCTGCCCCCCTTCCCTCCCCATTTTTCCTCACCCTTCATGGATTTGGTTCTTTTTTATCTTCCATCTCTGTTGGTATAATAATTGTCACCTAGGCAATTTTTTTTCTGCTCAATATCACAAACATTTCCTCTCTTCTTTCCTCCCTTTATCCTCGCTGTAACTTTAAAAACTCTTGTTTTTTTACTTTTCCAGTTCTGATCAAAGTTCTTGAACTATCTCTCCTCACTGATGCTGCTTGACCCACTAAGTGTGCTCATCATTTCTTACCTCCTCTGGAACACCAGTCAAGAACGCAACTTATGTGACAAACCTACTGCAAGCCTTAGCCCTCCCGGCCCACCTTGTCATTATTAAGTGTAATGGCCATACGGGCGACCACGAGGAAGTTTTCCAAGGGAATACTTTGCTGACATCACTGGCCGCGCGGCAGCTTGCAAATCCTGTCCCCACAGAACCAAAGATTCCAGTAGGCAGAACGGCCTTGCCAGAGATGGGTTATGTAAAATTAATGCAGGGGGAACCCTCTGCTCTTTAACTCGATTTCTGGAAATGAGAGGGCTGCGCCGTTGACTCTTTGACTTCTGGCTCACCCTTCTCGGACAAGTTAGTCTAACTGTGTTTTTCTGCCCATTCTTTTAAACTATATACACTCCCTCACGCATGCTGGTAAGGAGGGAATGGAAAGGATGGCAAAAGAAACATGGTGGCATCCCAAAATTCGACAGGTGTTAAAACAACCCTAGGATTGTGAAATTTGCAGGCAAATCGATCTTGGAAAGATGGTAAAATGTCCAAAGGAAGTGATACCAATGCCAGCCTGACCCTTCCAGTGTATACAGATTTTATAGAGTTACCATCAGGCACATTGTTATAAGTATTGCTTAGTAATTGTAGATTTGTTTTGCTGATGGATTGAAGCTTTGCCAACTGTAAATGCAACAGCTGAGACTACGGTAACACTTATTTTAAAAGAAAACATAGCTCGCTTTGGGCTGCCAACCGTTATTCGTTCCGATAATGGTCCCCACTTTATCGCAAAGATTAATGAAGAATTCTGTCAGCATTTTAACATTAAACAGCAATTCCACCTTGTGCACCACCCACAGGCCGCCGGAGTGGTCAAGTGGAGCTCTGAAGACAAGTTTGGCTAAACTAATGGAAGAAACAGGGAGAGTTGGGTTAAGGTCCTTCCCTTGGCCCTCTTGAAATGAGCGAGACCCCACACAGAGCTACTGAACTAACACAAGATGAAATAATGTACAGCCGGCCGCCATGTACCCACTGGGGTGCGACTAGAGTGTGGAAGTTAGTTTTCACCTACATGCCTCTGCGATTAATAAATTACATATGCAAAGCAATTAACCCATGCCTTTTCAGGACTGCACTCCCAGATACAAGAGGCACAGAAACCACAACCAGTTGAATACGGGGATGAGTCCATACTACCAGGAGACTATGTACTGATAAGGAACTGGGATCTGAAGCAATTAGGACCGCGCTGGAAGGGACTGTACCAGGTGCTACCAACAACACCAACCGGTGTGAAGATTGAAGACCACCCCTGTTGGATACATATTTGCAAATGGATCGGAAATCCAAGAAAGGACAACAGGGCTCTTGACCCTCCTTTTCGTCCTGGGGTTGGCCCAGATGGGCTGCACCTGGAGAAATAATTTGTTTCTGTCTATGAGCTATGAATTTGCCCACCGCGACAATATAAGTGCATGCTGGGTGTGTACACACATCCCACATAATGTTGGAGGAGGTATACCACTTTTAACAATACCCCTTAACCGTACTGAGATTCTGGCCTTGCACTGCTTTCGCAATAGAACAGCAACTAGTGGGTGCCAAAAGAACGGCGAAATCAAGGACGAATCCATGTTTAAAGGATGGGAAACGCCCCATTTTAAGCCAGGCTGGAAAGTAAATAAGACCAGGATTTGGGAAATACCAAGGCTTAAATTAGCGGATCGCCCCCACAGCCCAAGTTAACACCACTTGTTATTGTAGCAATGAAGGCAATGGGGTATACTTAGGGAACAGCACCTGCACCAAGGTTAGTGCTGGGGGCCCGCCACATTCAATAAATGGGACGTATTTTGTATGCGGATCCTGGGCATACCCATGGTTGCCTGGTATGCCAACTGGGGATTAGGAGAACAGGGAAAGGTTGACCGGTCCAAACCACAACCGGAGGGGGTGCTGTTTTCTGGCCTTTGTTGTCCCTCACATGTGAGCTGTGCAACATCTAACTGAATTGTCCACCCCCATCAGAGCGATTCTGGATGATTGCCTACCCATTCTAAGGGACAGCTGGCGCTTCATGGGAATTGATTAATATGGCCTCTCCAATGGAGAAACTGGCTAATGAAACTGCAGACTCCTTAGCCGATATACAGATGGCTCTCTCATCCATGACAGAAAAGATGGTTGCATTCCGCACCATAGTGCTGCAGAATCTAGAAATATTCATTATATTGTGACGTTTAATGCAAATTCTGAGTATTTTTAAGTAACTGTGCATCTGCAATAAATATGATCAGCACAGTACTCCAGCTAATAAAGTTGACTGTGTGCCTTTTAGAATCTGCGCAACACATGAATATTATATGTCTACAAACCGATCTTCCTGTCTCCTTACATGAAAATAAATTCACCATCTCCCCAACAAATGTGACAGAGGAGTTAAAGTTATTTTTCTGCACTTAATAACTTTCAAAGAAGGGGTATTATTAAGAGCAGCAGCCAGTCCTTACCTGTCAATAGAGAGACTTTTCGAATAAGAGAATCCCTTCTGCGAGTCTGGATACTTTTCCAAGCTGATAAACAATCAGAATAATCCTGCAGATTCTGGATTTCTGCAAATGCCTACAACAGCAGAGAACTAATAGTCACAAAATATTCCGAACAATACAGGAACTCAGACATTTCAAATATCTTTACAAACCTGCTTCAGGATAAAGTATTTGGAAGCTTTCTCCTCCCCACGAATGGCCAAAGTTCTCTTCAACTTTTTAAAGAGACGTCGCTTCTCAGAACGCCTCCGCCGCTCTTTTCTTGTCTGCGCGGTCAGATACACTACCAGAGCGTCCAGCCGAGCTTTTGCTTCCTTATCGAGATCAGCAATGTGTTTCTAAAGGAGCAAGTAATAATCAAGATTTTACAGTACAGAAATTCTTGCAGTCGTCAACAGTCATTGTTTCAGACAAAGCAGGGAATGTGAAATGTTTTTTGTATTCACTAGACTCAATTCCAGGGATGAGTGTGTTTTCCTATCATGAATTGCTAAATAAACTGGAGATAGAGTATTTAGAAGAAAAAGATCTGATTGAAATATGCAAGATCCTGAAAGTATGACGGTAGATAAAATCTGTTGGAACAAACACATCTTGGAGGAAAAGGGATGGTCGATGTTTTTAGTCGGGACCTGACCAGAATGTCATCCATCTCATTTCTACAGATTCTACTTGACCCACTAAGACCTTTGAGCAGTTTTTTTTTTGGCCCCAGATTCCAGCATCTACATTCTTTTGTGTCTCCATGAGAGGATATTGGGAGGTTTTAACTCAAAGGAGAATCTTGAACAAGGACACATAAATACAAGAACAAGTATATTTAAAACTGAGATGGGTAGTAAACCTCTCAGAGGATGACAAATCTCTGGAATTCTCTATCCCAGCGATTTGTGGAGCCAAAATTGTTGCGGGTAAAGAGCAATCAGAAAATGTTTTTGAAAGATAAGAGAGTTGACAATAGGAAACTGCCACAGGAGTTGAGGCTTTGGGCAGATCAGCCACAATCATACTGAATGGTGGGACTGGCCTACACCTGCTTCTATTTTCTTATATTGCAAAACAGTGACAAACGTGAAGCCTGCTATGGGTTACAGCAAGACCAACTCTTACAGTTTTTTCCTACTTCTTTCAGCAGTCCAAATGTAGGATATGAAATAACCCCACTAATGCTTTCCATCCACAGGTATTATCTTTCTCCGAGGGTACCCTATCAACAGTTGATTCAAAGCCCTCCACCTAACAGGAACTTACTGGCTTGGATTTGATGTCGCCCTCCTCCACCTCTTCCAATGTATTTGTAAGGTATGGGTTGTGGAAATGGCATCTGGAAGGAAAAAGGTTTATGTATGAACCAGTTGATGTTACAAGGAAACAAATCTGAACACAAAACTTTAACACACATGCCGAGTTAGTTAGTTAGACTCTCAAAATATTTCATCAATGAACATTTGGAAGGTCAACACTGATCCTATCTACTTCAAAACAGAAGAACAGCAAAGCTAAATACTGGACAACACCTCCTTTAAAGAACTTGAAGCCATGATGCAAGAAATATCCCTAAATGTGGTTTATACAGAACAAACCAGTGTAAAACAGTGTCCATATAAACACAAACTACACATTTACATTAATGTGCAAGTATCTAATACCAATTAAGCCTAGTTGTAGGATTGCCCAGCAATAGAACAATGTCCAAACTCACCCATTTTTTCTAAACTGGCCCCATAATATGAGTAAGAAAAATAAAAAAAACAACAAATGTCAAGGCTTTGAGAGTTTGATTCCTTAAGTTATTAAGTTGTTGACTGAAGGTTGAACACAGTAGTTCATTGTCGTGGCTATCCCTCGAGGTTGAGGATGATGATCTATGTTCGTTGTTTTTATGAACTCTCAGGTGGCTTCTGTCCAATCCTGGCTTTGAAAGTTCTTCGACATTCAGGATAGGTAATTCCAGATGGCAGGTCCACATTTTTGAGGGTTGTTTCACCAAGTTGAATTGAAGGTTCTTTTCGATGGTGATGATTGGTAGATAACCCAAGTATTCTCGGAACAACAGTGGCGGCGCTGCCCTGGCAGCAGCGGCTCGCCTGCAGTCCGTCTGTTTTTCTTTTTATTTGTTGTTTTCTTGTCTTGTTTTTAGCGTTAGTTTGAGTTATTATGTAGTGTATGTGTGTGGGAGGGGTGGGAGAAACGTTCTTAGTCTCTTCCTTTTGGGGGGGCGCGACTTTTCTTGTCATATCCCCTGTCTCCGTCTCCGTCTGCGCTGAGGCCCATCGCGGAGCTGGCGACCTCCAACTTTAACTGCGACCGACCCGAGGCTCCGGAGGTAGAGCCAGCCAGGACCTACCAGCGCGGGGCTGGCCGACTTCGGGGCTGCGGCGGGTTCAGGCATTCCGGCGGCCCGACCTGGAGCTGTGGCGGCTTTCCGGTGGCGGTGGCGGCGGCAGCGATATCGTCGGGAGCTCACAGGTCACAGGTTCGGTGACCTGCTTTTCCGGAGTTCCCGCGGCACCAGCTGCATCCGCTGTACTGGAGGGCGGCAGCTTCGACTGCCCCGGGCCGCGGAGTTGAACCGGCCCGCTCGCGGAGCGCAGTTCACCCGCGGGACGGATTTACATCACCCGGTGCAGTCACAACATCGGAGGCCCGGGTTGCCTCAGCGCAGAGGAAGAGGAAGAGGAAGAAGAGAAGAGACAAAGACAAGATTTTTGCCTTCCACCACAGTGAGGAGATGTCTGGTGAACTCACCGTGGTGGATGTTAAATATGTGTTTATTGTGTGTTTTTGTTATTTACTATATGTATGACTGCAGGCAACGAAATTTCGTTCAGACCGCAAGGTCTGAATGACAATAAAGTTTTCCAAGTCCAAGTTCCAATTGATGGTAAGTCCAAGTTTGTGTATGCACTGTTGAAGGCAGTCAGGATCTTTTGCAGATGATTTTCTGAGAGAGCAGCAACACATTAGTCGTCTGCTTATTGGAACTCGATAAGTTAATCAGTAATTCATCATAACTTAGCTCAAGGAGGTAGAGAGGAATTCAGTTCCAACAACTTCAGGATTTGCAAAGACTAACGATACAATAGAACTTTATTAATCCCAGGAGGGAAATTGATCTGCCAACAGTCATAATACACAACAAGGTACATGAAACATGAAATTAAAGTGATGTGTGGAAAGTCCAGGATTGTGGATGTGCAAAGATTGGGGAGGAGGGGGAGGGGGGAGTCAGTCTACGCCTCGACAGAAGGGGGAGGAGTTATACAGTTTGCTAGCCACAGGGAAAAAGGATTCCCTGTGGATTTTTGTGCTGCATCTTGGTGGAAACAGTCTGTGCTGAAGATTCTCCTCAGATTGACCAGTGTGTCATGGAGGGGGTGAACTGTATTATCCAAGATGCTCCACAGTTTGAGGAGCATCCTCCCCTCCAAGATCACCTCCAATGTATCTAACTCCACTCCCAGGAGGGAGCCATCCTGCCTGATGAGCTTGTTAATTCTGTTGGCATCTGCGGCCTTCACCCTGCTACCCCAGCACACGACAGCATAGAAGATGGCACTGGCCATCGCCAATTGATAGAACATCTGCAGCATCTTACTGCAGATGTTGAAAGAGCAGAACCTCCTCAGAAAGTATAGACGGCTCTGTCCTTCCTTATACAGTGCCTCAGGGTTCCTGAACCAGTCAAGTTTACCGTCCAGATATACTCCGACGTACTTGTACTCCTTGGTAAACTGCACATACACATCCTTGATGGAGACAGGGGACAGGGGGGTTCCTTTTCCTCCTTAAGTCCTCCATCACCATTTTAGTCTTGTCGGAGTTGAACTGCAGGTGATTCAGCCCACAGAACTCGACAAAGTCGTTGACCACACCTCAGTATTTAGCTTCCCTCCTCTCACCGATGCAGCCCACTATTGCAAAGTCATCCAAAAGCTTCTGCAGGTGGCAAAAGTCAGAGTTGTATCTGAAGTCCGATGTGTAGATGGTGAACAGGAAGGGAGAGAGGACCATCCCGTGTTGCTCACTACCATGTACGAGACACAGTTCTGAAGCCTGACATACTGTGGTCATCCAGTCAGGTAATTGGTGATCCAGCACACAAATGGAGCATCCACCCGCATCTTTGTCAGTTTGCTCCCTTGCAGTGCAGGCTGGATGGTGTTAAAGAAATGGAGAAGTAAATAAAAACATGACTCTCACAGTGCTTCCCAGCTTATCCTGGTGAGCATAGGAACGATGAAGCAGGTTAATCCTTAGAAATGCCTGCAAGATGTAGAAAATGCCTCAATCCCCCATTCTTCAATCAATACTATAATATTAATAGCTGAATCACTGCTACAACAAGCAATGTAACAGAGGTCCCCATACCCTGCCAGACACTGTACATTATTTCAAGGCTTTGATGAAGTCCCACATGACTGGCAAACCAAAAAAGTATAAGTTTGCAGGATCTAATAGAGTGTGCCAGACTGAATTCAAAACCTGATCAGATGAAGAATGGAGAAGATAGTATCTGATGGTTATTTTTGGCAGTGGAAGGCTGCTACCAATGGGGCTTCAGAGTTTTATGTAAATTGTATTAATGCTTTAAAATTTAAATAAATGTGGCGAGTTACACAAGTTTGTAGATAATATTTAAAATGTCCATGTGATTAAAAATGTCCACGAGGAAGACAGCTCTAAGATGCAGCAAGGTATTAATTGACCACTCAGTTGAGCAGAAAAACTTCAAATGACGTTCAATCTCAAGGTGAGAGAGAGAGAGAGAGAGAGAGAGAGAGAGAGAGAGAGATGCAATAAAAGTAGAGGATACTGAAAGCTATAGCGCAACAGAGTACCCTAGGAGTGTATTGACAACAGATAATTAAAAAGGTAGTGAAGCAAGCTAAGTTGCAACGTGGAATACAAGAGCAGGGAGATTATGCCAGAATTTTATTTGACCACTTAAATACTGCAAACAGTTCTGGTCCTGGAATCTTAAGAATAATATAGCATGGAAACGGGCCCTTTGGCCCACTTGCACTTGTTACTTTGTATTTTAGTGTGTGGTGTGCTCTGTGGCACTAATGTTACCTCTTGTATTCCACACCTCATCTTCGATCGGTGGGGGCGCTGCGAGACGACTGCCCTGCCAGCAGCGTGTTTGTCATTTCTACTTTTTTGATTTTTTTATTGTGCCCAAATGTGTGATTTAATGTCTCTTGGAGTGTCTTGTGTAGGGGGTGGTGAGGGGGGAAAGGGGGGAACCGTTTTCGGTCGCCTCCTCCACGGAGAGGCGACTTTTTCCATGTCGCCACCCTCGCGGTTAACAGCATGGATTGGTGCAGCCTATCCCGGAGTCGGGCCCGGAGCTTCAGCAGCGGGCCCAGCGTGGCTCCGATCGCTGGCCCTCAGACAGCCTGAAGCCGCAATCTGTGCAGCTTCTAGCCACGCGCACAGCGTCCGGAGCCTGGGATCCCTCATTTGGGATCCACGGAGGAGTAAAGCTCCGACCGCCGGCTCGCGGCCTACAACATCTTGATGCCGCTGTCTGCGGAGCTTCTAGCCGCGGGCGCGGCGCCCAGAGCCTGGGATCCCTCGTTGGGGATCCCCGGAGGTGAAGAGCTCCGACCGCCGGCCCGCGTCCTACAACTTCTTGAAGCCGCGGTCTGCAGAGCTTCTAGCCGCGGGTGCATCGTGGACTTACCATCCGGTGTGGGATCCCTGGAGAAGAGCTCCGGCCGTCGGCCTGCAATATCTTGAAGCCGCGGTCCCCAGTAGGAAGCACCGATTCGGGACTTACCTTCCAGACGAGAGGGCCTGTACATCTAGCTGCCCGCAACGGCGACTGTGGTGGGTTATGGCCACGACCACGGGGGAACAATGGAGGAGGACTGACTTTACTTTGTGCCTTCCACCACAGTGAAGAATGCTGTGGTGGATGTTTGTGTTAAATTTTTATTGTGTATCTTGTGTTCTTTTTTGATTGTACCGCTGCTGGCAAGTTCATTTCACTGCACTTTATTGTGTATGTGATGAATAAATCAATTGATTGATTGATAAGTCAGACATACAGCACGGAAACAGGCCCTTCGGCCCAACTCATCCATGCCGACCTAGATGCTCGTCTCAGCTAGTCCTATTTGCTCACGTTTGGCCCTTATCCCTCTAAACCTTTTCTACCCACTTACTAGTCCAAGTGTCTTTTAAATGCTGTTTTACTTCGGAGTCACATGAGTGACTACGTGAAGACCCTGTCCAGCACGCATGTGCACCATTAGCGTTCATGCAGTGCATCCGTGACGAACGGGAGTTCAAGGCGCTCCCGCTACCGTGGCCGTGTGTATTTTTCTCTGTGGTCTGCTTGTGTTCCAGAAAGAATGAGCAAGACCAGAGGGAAGAAATCTGCAGCTCACCCCCGTTCGTCCTCCGTTGAGGAATGTTCTTTGGAGGGGGGGCAAGAGGCGGCGGGAATAACTACCGAGCTGAGCCCAGCACCGCTAGTGCAGCCTGAGCAGCGGGCTGGAGGTACCTGCAGCCAGAACCGGGCGGTAGTATCTGACGATTCGGATGAAGATGCCACACCGCTCGAGAGCGGCACAGGCAGCCGCCTAAGCCGAATGGAACGGCTTATGGAGCAATTGCTCCAGCGAGATCTGCTGAGAGAGCAGCAGCAGACTCGCCAAGGGAGCTCAGGCACTCCCGCAGTGCTCTTTACGGCACTGGCCATTGCTTCACCTTCTTTTGAAGGCAGCATTGACGACCAGGTCTACAAGAAGAGGGGTCGCTGGCTGAAGATGTCCGGAGTACGCAGGGTGTACAGGATCAAGAAGAGCTGCTGGGTGTGGTCAACCGCTACGTGGCCATTCCACGAGCGGGTCGGCCGTTAGAGCCGAAACTTGCAGCCAGCATTGACCACCTGTCATCAAAACCCCTACAAGAACAGGTGGTCAATGAGGCTCTTGAACAATATACAGCCCCAGAAAATTGTACATCATTGAATGTACCAGCTGTAAACAGCCAAATTTGGGGACATTTGGGGCAGAACATCAGGAACCTGGAGTTGAAGCTCCAGAAAATCCTTAAACTCCTGACTGCAGGAATAACATCATATGCTCGGTCCATTGATGGTGTGGACATCTCCACAAATCAGCAAGATACATTAGCTCTGCTGTGCACCACTCAATGTGAGATAAACAATTTACGGAAGGAAATCATCAAGCCTGCCCTCAACCTTAAATTTGCGGGACTTTGCAATACACCGGGTTCAGAACTTCCAATTCTGCTCTTTGGGAAGGACCTTCCGAAAAAGGTGAAAGACCTAGAGGAAGAATCCAAGACCTTTGGTCTCGTGAGGGCAGGTTTGGGACCGAGCAGACCTAACAAACCCAGGCGGCAGTACCCCACGGCGTCCACCAGTCGTCGACCACCATATGGGACTGGTGAAAGCTCGGGGTCAGCAACCATTCCCCGTAAGCCTTTTTTAGGCCAGGGCCCAGAGCGGACCCCATGGAAAATGCGCCACCCCCAACAACATTACATCAACAGCAGCCCTCTACAGCCCAGCAGACGCCTCATCGTCCAGCGAAGAGGCAGAAGAAGCACCAGTAACCATGGAGGTAGGTGGGTCTGGTTCCTCTCAGCATATGAGCAGTAGGGACTCTATACTAATAGGGGGGAGATTGCACTTGTTTTTGGATGCATGGGAATCCATCACTAATGACAAGTATATACTCAGCAGCATTCATGGCTATAAAATTGACTTTGTTCATGAAAACATTCCGCCAGTTCAGCATATACCCCAAAGGGTATTCACCCACTCAGTCAAAGAGAAACAAGAGGGTCAAGCTGAACTGATGAGGCTACTAGCAAAAGGTATCATTGAAAGAACAAAACATGAACCTTTGGAATTTGTGTCTAATATTTTCACTAAAACTAAAAAAGATGGTGGATGTCGCATCATCATTGACTTAACTACTTTAAACAAGTCTGTTAAGTATATACATTTCAAGATGGAAACTTTTGAAACAGCCAGACTATTGATTTCTAGAGGGTACTTTCTAGCAAGCATTGATTTAAAAGATGCCTACTACTCAGTACCCATACACAAGGAGCATCGTAAATACTTAAAGTTTATCTGGATGAAACAGCTATGGCAATTTAAAGCCTTACCAAATGGGCTAACCTCCGCTCCAAGGTTGTTCACTAAAATCTTAAAACCCGCCTTGGCATTATTGAGGAAACAAAAGCATATAGTCATGGTGTACTTAGACGACATTTTAATAGTAGGGAAAACCTTGGAGACAGCTATTTCGGCAGTAGCAGCCACCAAACGTTTGTTTGAAACTTTGGGGTTTGTCATGCATCCAGATAAATCCAATTTTACACCGTCCACTACCATGGACTATCTTGGATTTACGATTGATACTGCTCGCATGATTGTAACTCTGCCGAAGGGGAAAGTATCAGAGTTGGCACTATCATGCAACGAACTCATGGATAAACATCAGCCAACCGTACGGCAGGTAGCTAGAGTTATTGGTAAAATGGAAGCAGCTTTTCCAGCTGTACAATTTGGGCCTCTGCACTATCAAAATTTGCAAAGAGCAAAAGTGCACGCACTAAAGCAAAACTCAGGTCACTTTGACCGAGTTATGAATTTAACTGCTGAATCCATTCCAGAGTTACAATGGTGGACAAGGAATGTTAGGCTCAGTTCCAGTCCCATAATAATCACCAGCCCAGTATTAACCATTCAAACGGATGCCAGTGCTTTGGGCTGGGGAGCAACTAACATGCAATCCAGCCCAGGGGGCAGATGGACTAATTTTGAATCATCTTGCCTACAGACACGGGGTATCAACTACTTAGAAATGTTGGGTGCGTTTTATGGTTTAAAAGCATATTCATCTAATACGCATCATGCACGTGTCCGGTTGCAATTAGATAATACCACGGTGGTGGCTTATATCAACCACATGGGTGGTGTAATGTCGATATCGTGTGACAATTTGGTCAACCTAATCTGGCAATGGTGTGTCGAAAGACATATTTGGTTATCAGCAACTTACCTACCAGGTAAGCAAAATACAGTGGCAGACACGCAAATTCAACGATAACATCGAATGGATGTTAAATCCCAAAGTATTTGCTGAAATTACAAAGCAATATGGCACACCAGATATCGATCTATTTGCATCCAGGCTGAATCACCAGGTACCAACGTATGTCGCTTGGGAACCAGACCCTGAGGCAGCAGCAGTTGATGCATTCTCGCTGCATTGGGGGAAAATGTTCTTTTATGCTTTTCCTCCCTTCTGCCTCATCAGTTGGGTATTACGCAAGATTCAATTGGATTCCGCTTCAGGAATCTTGATAATACCCAACTGGCCTATACAGCCATGGTTCCCAGTGGCCCTCGACATGGCTGTCGAAACACCGTTGGAATTCCCCAGCAGTCCAGAACTATTAATCCACCCAGTGTCAGGCATTAGTCACCCGTGCCATGACAGAGTCAATCTCCTGGCTTGCAGATTCTAAAAAGACCTCTACTGGGCCTGGGACTGTCTGAGGACGCCATCAACATGATGACCGCATCCCACCAGGAGTCCACCAGGAGACAATACCTGACCAACATAAGAAAATGGGAACAGTATTGCTCCAAAACAGGAACTACCTACACTACAGCTACAGCCACCAGTGTTGTGGAGTTTCTGGTTGGATTACATCAGGAAGGACTCAGCTACAGCGCCATTAATACAGCCAGGAGTGTGTTGTCAGCTTATTTGGTTCCAGCAGCAGGACAACTGGCTTTGGGGTCCCATCCACTAGTGGTCAAAATCATGAGGGGCATTTTTAACACCAATTCCCCCAGACCAAGGTACACTCAGATCTGGGATGTCAGCATTGTGCTGACGTACCTTAGGGGATGGCCACCACCCAGGTCACTCACGCTGGAACAACTTACTCTAAAATCAGTCATGCTCATGGCACTAGTGTCAGCTCAAAGGGTACAGTCCCTCCACCTTCTGAGGCTGGACAGCATGACAGAGTCATTGGACTGTTTCACATTCCATATTCAGGGACTGGTCAAACAAACTAGACCAGGTACCACGCCTCCAGTCATGGAGTTCTGGGCATATTCATCTGACCCACGGCTGTGTGCCAAGACCCATCTCGCCAATTACATAGACACAACATACAACTTAAGAGGGAGAGAAAAAGCCTTATGGATAAGCCACAAGAAGCCTCATGGTCAGGTGACGAGCCAAACCATTTCAAGGTGCTCAAGCAGGTGCTTAAGTCCGCGGGAGTCAATACTAATGTTTACAAATCTCACTCCACCAGGACTTCATCTACGTCGGCGGCTAGGCGAATGGACGTGCCTATGGACCATATTCTGGCCAGAGCAGGATGGTCCTCGGAAAGAACTTTCCAAAGGTTTTATAATAAGCCGCTGGCGGAACCTGCTACATTTGCAGACAGAATTTTAGAGTCTGCAGCTAATATTTAATTTAAGCCCGGGAGAGCTCTCTGTTTTTTGTTGTCATTAATAAACCTTTATTGTTCACAAACAGGTTATTGTTGATTGTAATAACATACTTCCACCCTCTAAGGTCTTCAGACAGTGAGTGAAGCATGAGCTGGTACACGGTTCGGATTCACAGAGCTTTGAAGTCTTCACGTAGTCAATCACGTGACTCCGAAGTAAAATAGTAAGATTAAATGAGAACTTACCAGTTTGAATTTTGATCTGTATTTTATGAGGAGTTACGATGAAGGATTACGTGCCCTCAGCTCCCACCCTCTATTATACAGATCAACTGGTAATTAAGTTCTTATTTTTTCTTTACTTGATTTATTTCAATTGTTGTGTTTTTTCTGTGAATCCACACCGCTGCTTTGAAGAAATGCATGCATGCGTGCTGGACGGGGTTTTCACGTAATCCCTCATCGTAACTCCTCATAAAATACAGATCAAACTTCGAACTGGTAAGTTCTCATTTAATCTTACTATTATAGTACCTGCCTTAACTACCTCCTTTGGCAGCTTGTTCCATATATCCACCACCCTCAGAGTGAAAATGTTCCCCCAAAGGTTCATATTAAATCTTGCCCCTCTCACCTTAAACATATGTGCTCATGCTTTCCCTATCTATTCCTCTTATGCTCTCACACATCTCTATAAGATCACCCCTCAACATCCTGCCCATCTAAGGAATAAAGTTCTTGCCTGCCCAACGTCTCTAGCTCAGCCCCTCAATTCCTGACAACATCCTTGTAAAGGGGCTGTCCCACTTGGGCGACACAATTGGCGAGTTTAGAAGAGTTAAAAAAAATGACATGTTGAAGACCTCCTTCCACTATGTAGAAGACCTCCTTCGACCTCCTTCGACTATGTTGAGACTAGCTTCGACTGGCTACGACTATCTTCGGAAAATTGGACACCGAATAGTGTAGAGTGAAGATGTCCTCCTTCGACCCCCCTTTGACTATGCTTAAGACTATCTACGACTACCTTAGATTACACTTGATTACCCACGACCAACATGCCGACCTACTACGACTAAACCTACGAGTAAAAAAAGTATAGATTTTTTCCATGACGACCTTTTTTTACTCACGGGCATTTTTTAACATATTGAAAAAACCGCCACGACCTAGCTGAGGCTCGCAAATTAGGTTGCCCAAGTGGGACAGGCCCTTAAATCTTAACTGCACTTTTTCCAGTTTAATGGCATCCTTCCCATTGCAATGACATCACAGAAACATTACTAAGGGGCAGAAACACTAAGGGGCAGAAAACGCTGGTGGGTGTTGTGTACAGGCCACCTAACAGTAGCAGAGAAGTTGGGGATGGTATCAAACAGGAAATTAGAAATGCGTGCGACAAAGGCAAAACAGTTATAATGGGTGACTTCAATCTACATATAGATTGGGTTAATCAAATTGGCAGGGGTGCTGAGGAAGAGGATTTTTTGGAATGTATGCGGGATAGTTATCTAAATCAACATGTAGAGGAACCAACGAGAGAGCAGGCTATTTTAGACTGGGTTTTGAGTAATGAGGAAGGGGTAATTAGCCGTCTTGTTGTACGTGTCCCCTTGGGCAAGAGTGACCATAATATGGTTGAGTTCTTCATTAGGATGGAGAGTGACATTGTTAATTCAGAAACAATGGTTCTGAACTTAAAGAAAGGTAACTTTGAGGGTATGAGACGAGAATTGGCCAAGATTGACTGGCAATTAATTCTAAAAGGGTTGACGGTGGATATACAATGGAAGACATTTAAAGACTGCATGGATGAACTACAAAAATTGTTCATCCCAGTTTGGCAAAAGAATAAATCGGGGAAGGTAGTGCATCCGTGGATAACAAGGGAAATCAGGGATAGTATCAAAGCAAAGGATGATGCGTACAAAGTAGCCAGAAAAAGCAGCATACCAGAGGACTGGGAGAAATTCAGAGACCAGCAGAGGAGGACAAAGGGCTTAATTAGGAAAGGAAAAAATAGATTATGAAAGAAAACTGGCAGGGAACATAAAAACTGACTGCAAAAGTTTTTATAGATATGTGAAGAGAAAGAGGTTAGTTAAAACAAATGTAGGTCCCTTGCAGTCAGAAACAGGTGAGTTGATCATGGGGAACAAGGATATGGCGGACCAATTGAATAACTACTTTGGTTCCGTCTTCACTAAGGAAGACATAAATAATCTGCCGGAAATAGCAGGGAACTGTGGGCCAAAGGAGGAATTGAGTGAAATCCAGGTCAGTCGGGAAGTGGTGTTGGGTAAATTGAATAGATTAAAGGCCGATAAATCCCCAGGGCCAGATAGGCTGCATCCCAGAGTACTTAAGGAAGTAGCTCAGGAAATAGTGGATGCATTAGTGATAATCTTTCAAAACTCTTTAGATTCTGGACTAGTTCCTGAGGATTGGCGGGTAGCAAATGTAACCCCTCTTTTTAAGAAGGGAGAGAGAAAACGGGGAATTACAGACCAGTTAGTCTAACATCGGTAGTGGGGAAACTGCTAGAGTCAGTTATTAAAGATGAGATAGCAGCACATTTGGAAAGTGGTGAAATCATTGGACAAAGTCAGCATGGATTTACAAAAGGTAAATCATGTCTGACGAATCTTGTGGAATTTTTCGAGGATGTAACTAGTAGCGTGGATAAGGGAGAACCAGTGGATGTGGTATATCTGGACTTCCAGAAGGCTTTCGACAAGGTCCCACATAAGAGATTAGTATACAAACTTAAAGCATACGGTATTAGGGGTTCAGTATTGATTTGGATTGAGAACTGGCTGGCAAACAGGAAGCAAAGAGTAGGAGTAAACGGGTCCTTTTCACAATGGCAGGCAGTAACTAGTGGGGTACCGCAGGGCTCAGTGCTGGGACCCCAGCTGTTTACAATATATATTAATGATCTGGATGAGGGAATTGAAGGCAATATCTCCAAGTTTGCGGATGACACTAAGCTGGGGGGCAGTGTTCGCTGTGAGGAGGATGCTAGGAGACTGCAAGGTGACTTGGATAGGCTGGGTGAGTGGGCAAATGTTTGGCAGATGCAGTATAATGTGGATAAATGTGAGGTTATCCACTTTGGTGGCAAAAAAAACAGGAAAGCAGACTATTATTTAAATGGTGGCCGATTAGGAAAAGGGGAGATGCAGCGAGACCTGGGTGTCCATGGTACACCAGTCATTGAAAGTAGGCATGCAGGTGCAGCAGGCAGTGAAAAAAGCGAATGGTATGTTAGCTTTCATAGCAAAAGGATTTGAGTACAGGAGCAGGGAGGTTCTACTTCAGTTGTACAGGGTCTTGGTGAGACCACACCTGGTGTATTGCGTACAGTTTTGGTCTCCAAATCTGAGGAAGGACATTATTGCCATAGAGGGAGTGCAGAGAAGGTTCACCAGACTGATTCCTGGGATGTCAGGACTGTCTTATGAAGAAAGACTGGATAGACTCGGTTTATACTCTCTGGAATTTAGGAGATTGAGAGGGGATCTTATAGAAACTTTCAAAATTCTTAAGGGGTTGGACAGGCTAGATGCAGGAAGATTGTTCCCGATGTTGGGGAAGTCCAGGACAAGGGGTCACAGCTTAAGGATAAGGGGGAAATCCTTTAAGACCGAGATGAGAAAGACTTTTTTCACACAGAGAGTGGTGAGTCTCTGGAACTCTCTGCCACAGAGGGTAGTTGAGGCCAGTTCATTGGCTATATTTAAGAGTGAGTTGGATGTGGCCCTTGTGGCTAAGGGGATCAGAGGGTATGGAGAGAAGGCAGGTACGGGTTACTGAGTTGGATGATCAGCCATGATCATATTGAATGGCGGTGCAGGCTCGAAGGGCTGAATGGCCTACTCCTGCACCTAATTTCTATGTTTCTATGTTTCTATTAGATTACACTGAATAAAGTTCAAAGGAAATCAATGGGGATTGCTTTGTTTTAATTAGAACAAGCTGCTGGAATATGTATTAAAGAGTAAGAGTACAGATCTATTGCTGGATGTTGAGATTGGCCAGGATCACACTTACAAACTACATGCCAATTTTCTACATTTCATGTTAAATCTCGTAGTTCTGCACATGTCTCACACCTCACAGATTGCATCTATTCAGTTGGGAAAAGGTTTCAGTTTTCACCTATCGTCTGAGACACCTGAGATTACCTGGAGATGGAGGGGGCAGCCTTTATAGGCACGTTAAAATAATTATTTCAAACAAGCTGAAGACTTACATAATAAACTTTTACCAAAACAAAATCAAGTTTGAGTACTTTAAATGAACCTAATCTAATAAAAATGAAGTATGTTGCACATATGTTCCAAGGCAACAGCTTTCAACAGGCCACTTGAGGGAGATATTGAGCTTGTGACATAAACCATTCATTATTTTAATTATTTGGAAATCTAGTGACCGAAACATTAAACATCAAACTTAAATTTCCTCCTAGACATCACTGACCTGCCAACACTGCTACTAAGGTTGTAACTGCACTATACAGACAGTCATAGAACTGTTGCAGTTCAGAACGAGGCACCTGACTTGCTCGGTTTTCCACCGTCTGCAGATTATTCTCACTTGTGCCTATCCCCTATTTATTTTCAACAGCTCTGATAGCAACTTCCAGTCTTAACTACCTTTAACTTCAAAAATATTTTCCTCACATCACCCTTGGCAACTTTTGACAAAATGTTGAATCGGTACTGCACTGTGGTGCTGGCTCGCAGGGCCGAATGGCCTACTCCTGCACCTATTGTCTATTGTCTATTGTCCTCTGGTGCTTGTACCATCTACTAATGGGAATAATGTCTCAATATGAACATTTACATCAATACTCTCATATACAGATTGAACAGAAATCTGTAACTACACACATTATGTTAACCAGGTTATATTTGAAATTTATAAACAAAAAATCACAATACTTTGATTTGCTTCCAAGACGAGAGGCAGAAGAAATAAGACGAGCAATGTTGATTTTCTCAGAGAGTTCCTCCACAGTCTCGATGTCCACTGCCTCTTCACTGGAGGTTGAGTTGATCTGTGAAAACATTAAGGCTAGTAAAGCACGATACTGACTCTTCACGCACTATCCAAAACACTACATTTTTTAAGAACAGGCTCAGCCCTACAAACGCTTTATAGAAATGAAGAATACATTTGAAATCCATGACATATCATCTTGCATTTGTCACTAAAATGGACGGCCTAGAAATTGGATTTTTAACCTTTTCTGACAAGCTGTATTTGTATTTTTGTATTTTGTACTTCCCTGCAAGAACTGGAGAAATTGGTCGAAAAAATACTTGATGTGGCGTTGGCCATTTTCATCTAGAAAGAGTGCAGCTCACAAATCATCTGCTAATTTACTGCACTCTCATTCCAGAAAGGGATTAGTCCTAAAAGGCAGGGACAGCTGCAATAAAGTTAATGACTGCAATGGATGGGAGGGAATCTATAGGGGAGAGGGAAAATTTGAATGACGTGGATATTCTCCAATAGAAACAAATGCCAGGATGCACAGTGTGAAAAAGGGGAGGGGGGCGTTGGTGCTGGTAACAAGTAGGGCCAACATGTGAAAAAGCTGTACACCACCTCCTATGCAAAAAAGTAACGAATATCAAGGAACAGTTGAGCCCACAACAGTCCATGTTGGCTGCAGGCTAGATGATAACGAGTTATAGACAATGAAACTCAACAGAACGGCGACTAGGGTGGGTGAGGGACAGAGAGAGAAGGGATACAGGGTTACTTGAAGTTAGAGAGATCAATATTCATACTGCTGGGTTGTGAGTATTCATACCGGTGGGTTGTTAGCTGCCCAAGCAAAATATGAGGTGTTGTTCCTGCACTTTGCATTTGGCCTCCCTCTGACAATGGAGGATGCCCAGGTCAGAAAGGTCAGTATAGGAATGGAAAGGGGAGTTAAAGTGTCCAGCAACTGGGAGGTACGTAGGGCAGGGTAACTGAACGGAGGTGTTTAGTGAAACGATCGCCCATTCTACGTTTGCTCTCACCGATGTATTAGAGGCTGATAATATTGGGTATTTTGGGTACCTGACAAAATGGAGGATTTCTGCTTTTGTAAAACCTGCTTGACATCTTTTGCAAATGCTGCAAAGACCATGATCTTCTGGAGTTGTTCTATTTGCATGAGGCTGATGGGCATGAACGAGCAGAGACAAGAATTGGACCCACGGTATTGGACTAGGTATTGTATTGGTGTTGTATAATAAAGAGAGTTGTATACCAGTGCTTCGTATTCGGTGTATGACTGAACCAGAATAGGGGGTAAGATTAGAACTGGAATTACAAGGCCACACATGGAATAACAGATACAGTAGGTTGGAGGAGGTGCAAATACACCTCTGCCTAACCTGAAAGGACTGTCGGGGTCTTTGGACAGAGTTGAGGGAGGGGGAATAGGGAGAGGGAATATTGCTGAACACGTTATCTCTCGTTTGATAAGGTCCCACAAAGGAGATTAGTGGGCAAAATATTGGAGGTAGGATACTGAGATGGATAGAAAATTGGTTGGCAGACAGGAAATTAATGTAGGGATTAATGGGTCCCTTTCAGAAAGGAAGGTAGTGACTAGTGGGGTACCACGAGGCTTGGTGCTGGGACCGCAGCTATTTACAATATATATGAATGATTTAGATGAAGGGATTAAAAGTAACATTAGCAAATTTGCAAATGACGCAAAGCTGGGTAGCAGTGTGAACTGTAAGGAGGATGCTATGAGGATACAGGGTGACTTGGACAGATTGGGTGAGTGGGCAGAAGCATAGCAGATGCAGTTTAATGTGGATAAATGTGAGGTTATCCACTTTGGTGGCAAAAACAGGAAGGCAGATTATTATCTAAATGATGTCAAGTTGGGAAAAGGGGAAGTACAACGAGATCTGGGGGGGTCCTTGTTCAGCAGTCACTGAAAGTAAGCATGCAGGCGCAGCAGGCAGTGAAGAAAGCTAATGGCATGTTGGCCTTCATAACAAGAGGAGTTGAGTATAGGAGCAAAGAGGTCCTTCTGCAGTTGTATAGGGCCCTAGTGAGACTGCACCTGGAGTATTATGTGAAGTTTTGGTTTCCAAATTTGAGGAAGGACATTCTTGCAATTGAGGGAGTGCAGCGGAGGTTCACAAGGTTAATTCCCGGGATGGCTGGACTGTCATATGTTGATAGAATGGAGCAGCTGGGCTTGTATACTCGAGAATTTAGAAGGATGAGAGGGAATATTAATGAAACATATAAGATTATTAAGGGATTGGACAGGCTGGAGGCAGGAAACATGTTCCTGATGTTGGGGGAGTCCAGAACCAGGGGTCACAGTGTAAAAATAAGGGGTAAGCCAATTAGGACTGAAATTACAACATTTTTTTTTCACCCAGAGAGTTGTGAATCTGTGCAATTCTCTGCCTCAGGTGGCAGTGGAGGCCAATTCTCTGGATGCTTTCAAGAGAGTTAGATGCAGCTCTTAAAGATAGCAATGTCAAGGGATTTGGGGAGAAGGCAGGAACAGGATACTGATTGTGGATGATCAGCCATGATCAGAGTGATTGACGGTGCTGGCTCAAAGGGCCGAATGGCCTACTCCTGCATCTAATGTCGATTGAGTCAAATAACAAGCTGATCATTACAATGCCGACAAGTGAAACTACTCACCATTCTATCAATGTCAATTTCCTCTACATCACTTTGACTGTCACCATTCTCCAGATCACTCTGAGAGGCAATATCTTTATCAGAGACCGGAAAGTTTTCATATTGCAGTAATCTTTGTTGAAAATCTAGTTCCTCTGGATTTTTTTGCATAACTTCTTCCCTTTCAAGTGGAACATTAAATGTACTTTCTTTAAGCCAACATTTTTTATCTTCAATCTCCACTTCCACCTGTTCATCTTGCAACCAATTTTTCTCTTCTATACTGGGCATTTCCTCTGGTTCCTTATCAACCACTTCATGGTTAGATCGAGAAGAATTTTTATCAACAGCACTTACTTTTCCAGTTCTTGTGGAATTCTCCAGTACAGAATTTTCATGTTCTTCTTCCACAATCTGTTTTTCACCAGTGCATGAATGGTCAACCAATTCTGTTGGAGTAGGGTGTTCTAATGCATTTTGATGATCCATAGAAACATCCTCGAACTCATCGTCCAGCTCACTGACTGTAGGCGTGGAAGGAAATGCGTCAGTTTCCTTATTAACCTCTGGTGATGGATCAGCATTTACATGGTCCTCATCTGGTACACCCTCAGACCCCGTTATCTCAATAAGCTCAGAATTGGCAACATGAATTTTCTCTAGAGACATACGACATTAAATACATTAAATTTAATGTTGTAAAAATACCAAAACATATTAAGCAATTAATACCTTAATCCCTACCAAAAAATGTTTAGGAAAGGATGGCAAAGGAGGTGGTTCACACCAGCCCAATTCCAAGCAACTATACATACAGTAAGTTGGTGTCTCTCAATAAACCTGACTAAGCATCGCTGAACTGTTCATCATGAAGAAAAAGATAATCTGGACACCATAAACCAGGAGTGAGTAAATGCTCCTCTGAGAATGGAATACAATGTAGCAAATTTAAAGCTAATTTGCAGGTTGAGTCAGTGGTAAGGAATGCAAAAGCAATGCAAGCATTTATTTTGAAGGGACAAAAATATTCCACATTTGGAATATTATGAGGTTTTAGGTCCCACATCTGAGGAAATGCTGAATTTGAAGCAGGTCCAGAGACTATTTACAAGAATTATCCTGGGGATGATTGGATTAACATATGTAGAGAGTTTGAAGGCTGTGTGCTGATACTTACTGGATTTTGGAAGGATGAGGGGCGATTTCATTAAAACCTACCGGATAATGAAAGGCCTTGAGTGAATGTGGGCAGGATGTTTCCTGTAATGGGAAAGTGCAGGACAAGACGGAACAGCCAAAGAATAATGGGACGCACCTTTAAAATGAAAATGAGGAGCAATTTCTTCAGCCAAAGGGTGATGAATCTGTGGAATTCATTGCCACTGACAGCTGTGGAGGCCAATACATTGGGTATTTTTTCGGTGCAGATTGATAGGTTCTTGATTAGGAAAGGCATAAAAGGTTAAGGGAGAAGGCATGAGAATGGGGTTGAGAGGGAAAAATGATTGAATGGCAGAGTAGACTCGATGGGCTGAATGGCCTAATTCTGCTCCTATGTCTTATGATATTATGGTTTGTTTGTCAGTGTTTAGTGAGAGGATGGTTCATTTTTCCCTAAAGCTATTCAGCATTCGATTGGAGAAATCCTATTGACCTCATTCTGTTTATTTTTCTCTAATCCATTCCCTCTCGTGCTCACCAATTCCTCCCCGATTCTCCTACCACCCATCTGCACTAAGGGCAATTTCCAGTTATCATTTAACCAAACAGCCAGTCCGTCATCCTTGGGATACAGGAGGAAACTGAGTATTCGGACAAAATCCACATGGCCACAGGACGCTCTGGAAGCCACGATCAAACTTAGGCTGCGGGAGCTGTGCGGCACAGCAATACCTACTGTGCTGTTATACAGCTTTTTTCTCTTCCGTTTTCCTGCAATTATAATCCCCCACAATCTGTAAATCCCAAATTTCAATTTATTTTAACTTTCTTATGACATCAAGTTCATGATGGTCCTCAGAGCATTTCTATTCTCCCGGGTATTTTTCTGTTCTATTCTCCTGTATTATTCCTGTAAAATATATAGGCTTTTGCATGGCCATCAATTCTACCCTGTTTCTCCTACCTTGAACCTACGCTTGGGATAATTATAGTAGCCAATTAATCTAACAACCAGCAAATAAAGAAAATAACTAAAATAATTAAATATCACAAAAATAATTAATTAAACCTACGTAAATAAGAGACCATGAGATATCTTGCTGCTGCAATGTATGTGAACACTTCCTGTCGGTGAACACTTCTGCACAAGGTCACTACTTATGCAGTAAATGTCTCAAGGAATTTAGGTACTTTGCAACAGTCCAAGCTGCAAAAATGCATTAAGCCTGGGAGGGAAAAATTTATTAGGACCATTTGCTCCAAGAGGCATCACATCCCTTAGATTAAACCATTTAGACTGAACACAAGATGACTGACCAGATGGTAAGAATTTAAGTGAAGGGGGTGTGGGGATCCATAGGTAGGTATTGCAGAAGCCTTGGACCCTGTATGTGGTCCGGTAAATTTGAGCTTTTTGTAACTGGCGTGAACATTGTAAAAGAGACTGTGGCATTCGTGAGGGAGTTAAAGGCGATGCAGATAAAGTGAAGGCCGGTATTGCCAGGAGAGCAAAAGACTTAGATGCCTACCAGGGTCAGGTGAGGAACATTAATCTCTAACAACTAAAATCCATTTTACAAAATAAAATGAGAAAATAGTTAAAATTACTAAAGCAATTAAATATGACAATACTAAATAATTAAACTAATATACATTCCTCTCTACAGCAGAAGGGAAGAATCCAGCGGTCAATGTATCTCTCAACATTACAAGTAGGATACAGAAGATCTTTTAAAATGTTATACAATAAGGGGCTAAATAAAAAGAATAAAACAGAGGTTACAACTTCTGGATTATTACCAGAGTCATGAGCAATTTGGCTCAAAGTTAATAGGGTCAGTTAGATGAATATATCTCTCCCTCCCTCCTTTGAACGCACAGTCCTGCGCTCAGTCTGCAGCAACCCCGACTTGGTAATCAAATCCGCCGACAAGAACTCTGTTGACTCATGCCACTCCACCGCCCCCACCAGCGGGCTACAGCCGTCGCCTTACCTGAGTCCCAGGCCCAGCACCGGGCCCACGTTGCAGAATCCCACATCATGAGGCCTGACTATGCTGGGTCCTACTGCTGCCCCCTCACCTTAGAGGGAATCACAGTGGGGGATCCACTGGGTCTTCCCCTTCCCCTTTTAGCCAGGTGACCACAGCTACTCCCCACCCATACAAAGGTCCCCATGCCCCCCTCCTCTCTGAACACCCACCACCCCCCCCCCACCAGACATCGCCTCAGCCTCCTCCCACTCACCTCTTCCTCCGACCCCAAACCCCATCCATGCCGTGTGTTTACCATTCGGCCTGACCTCCCCCTTTCTGATACGGAACATTATGGCCTCAGCAGAAGCCTCACCTTTGTTTCCCTCCACCCCCACCTCAACGAGTTCCGGGTCTGCCACGATGTGGAGTTTTTCTTCTGTCGTCTCCGTCTCCGGGCCTTTTTCTATGGGAAGGAGATCTCACCACTCAGTGATAACCCCTTCTCCCGTCTGCAACGTATCCCCTCCTCTTGGACTCCCCCGGTTGGTTCTCTACCCTCTTTAGACTTTTTCATTTCCAACTACCGGCGTGACATCAACCGCCTCAAATTTTCCACTCCCCTTACCTACACTAACCTCTCTGTCCCTGCACAACCCGCCGCTCACTCTGCAGCAACCCTGACTTGGTACTCAAACCCGCCGGCTAGGAAGGTGCCGTGGTAGTCTGGCGTGCTGACCTCTACCAGACTGAGGCCAGGCGACAACTCTAAAACACCACCTCCCACTTATCCTTGGACAATGACCCTACGGAGGAGCACTAGGCCTTAATATCACACACCATTACTGATTTCATCACTTCCAGCTCTCTGCCTCCTCAAGCCTCCAACCTTATCGTTCCCCAGCCCCATTTTATCTTCTCCCTAAAATCCACAGAATTAATTTCCACATACCTCGACTCCATCCTATCCCCCCCAGGTCCAATCCCTCCCTACCCACGTCCAAGACACCTCACACACTCTTCGTCTCTTCAATGACTTCCATTTTCCAGACCCCTACTCCCTCATCTTTACTATGGATGTCCAATCACTCTATACCTCCATCCCCCACCAGGAGGGTCTTAAAGCCCTCTGTTTCTTCCTCGACCACAGAACCAGCCAATTTCCGTCCCCAATACTGTCCTCGGCCTACCAGAGCTGGTCCTTACCCTCAACAACTTCTCCTTCGACTCTTCCCATTTCCTTCAGATCCAAGGCATTGCTATGGGCACTCGCATGGGCCCTAGCTATGCCTGCCACTTTGTAGGGTATGTCGAACAATCCCTGTTCCAGGTCCTATCCCCGAACTCCACCTCTGTTACATTGACAACTGCAATGGTGCTACGTCCTGCACCCTTGCGGAACTCATTGACTTCATCAACTTCACCACTAATTTCCATCCTGCACTCAAATTCACATGGACCATCTCGGACATCTCACCGTTTCCATCACAGGAGACAGACTATTGACCGACATCGACTACAAACCTACTGACTCCCATAGCTATATCGACTATACTTCTTCCCACCCTGCTTTCTGTAAAGACTCTATCGCCTACTCCCAATTACTCCATCCACGCTGCATCTGCGCCCAGGATGAGGTGTTCCATACCAGGGCATCGGAGATGTCCTCAATCTTTAGGAAACAGGGGTTTCCCTCTTCCATTATAGATGAGGTTCTCACTATGGTCTCCTCGATATCCTGCAGCTCCGCTCTTACTCCCCCTCCCCCCTCTCGTAACAAGGACAGAGTCCCCCTTGTCCTCACCTTCCACCCCATCAGCCATCGCATGCAGCATGTAATCCTCCAATATTTCTGCCACCTCCAAAGGGATCCCACTTTAACCCACTACTGGCCGCATTTCCCCATCTCCTTCCCTTTCTGCTTTCCGCAGAGACCGTTCCCTCTGTAACTCCCTGGTCAACACGACCCTTTCCCACCCAAAACCACCTCCTCCCCTGGGTCTTTCCCCTGCAACCGCAGGAGATGCAACACCTGTCACTTCACTCTACTCCATTCCATCCATGAACCCAAACACTCTTTCCATATGAGGCAGAGGTTTACTTGCACCTCCTCCAACCTCATCTATTGCATCTGCTGTTCCAGGTGTCAACTTCTCTACATCGACGAGACCAAGCGCTGGATCAGCGATCATTTCTCTGAACATCTCCGCTCAGTCCGTCTTAACCTTGGCCCAGCACTTCAATTCCCCCTCCCATTCCCAATCTGACCTTTCTGTCCTGTCCTCCATTGTCAGTGAGGCCCAGCCTAAATTGGAGGAACAGCACCTCATATTTCGCTTGGATAGTTTACACCCCCAGCGGTATGAACGTAGACCTCTAATTTCAGATAGCCTTTGATCTCTCTCTCTATCCCCTCCCCTTCCCAGTCCTCCCATTAGTCCCACTGTCTCCATCTTATTTCTTCCTTTGTCCTACTACCTCCCCTGACATCAGGCTAGAGAAGGGTCTCGACCCGAAAGGTCACCTATTCCTTCTCTCTATAGATGCTGCCTCACCCGCTGAGTTTCTCCAACATTTTGTATCTACCTTGGATATGTGGAGCACAGACTGGTGTGGGAAAAGTGGATTTCCATTTGTGAGGCACCAACATGGTTATTAGAGAAAGAGATAGTTGTCCTATTATTGAGCACTGCGCCTTAACTATGCTGGGACCAGAGTCCTGGTAATAGGGAGATAAATAAAGTATGGGGCAATGGTAGGAAGAGCCCGAGTGGAGTCCTAGAATCTTACATGGTAACAACGTGGAAGCAGAGACAGATAAAAAAAGGGGTAAGATTGACCAGTTTGTGTCAGGAAGGAACAGTGCAGTTAGCAAAAAGAGCGAAAGCAGGAAAACGTGACAATGACAAATAGGTCTCCAAATAAAAGTGTTAAGATGCCTTTGAAAAAATTAATATGAAACTGCTGTATCTAAATGTGCAAAGCATTTGTTACACAGTGGACAAATTGATAGTGCAAACTGGGGATGAATGGATACAATAATGTTTGCATTGCAGCTTCAGGGTCACCATGGATGGTAGTTAAGTATTCAAGAATATTCAGTAATTGGACAGACAGGCAAACAGAAAGGTAGATGGGAATGGTATTGCCAGAAAATAATGAAGTCATTGCAACAGTGAGAAAGGATTAATGCCTGGGTAGAATTCCTTAAGTGTGGACAAGAAGGCATGTGGCCCAGTATGTTGCGCAGCCAACTAGGGAACATGCTAACACAATCAGTGCACTGTACAATGTAAAAAGTTCAATCTTGTCCTGAGAAGTCCATTTAGGAAGAACAACCAGTAAAAATATTAATCTTTATTATAATGGAAGGTGAAGAAGGACTAACAATGGCTAACATTTAATGAACAACTAACTGCAGGAGCCAATGTATCCCTGGCTGGCACAAAATAAGTTATGGGGGATAATTACCATTCTCTGCACAACAATTAATTATGATGCTTTTGCACGCATAGTATCAAGGCTGGAAAATAACCTTTGAGCGCAAGGATAAGGATTCAATTAGCATGCCCAAGTAAGGAACCAAAAGAGGCAAGATGAATAATAGAGTACTAATGAGTAAGTTTGATAATCCAGAGACTAAATTATTAAACAGATAAGAAATAATTCATGGATTACT
This sequence comes from Okamejei kenojei, assembly GCA_035221665.1. Classification (NCBI taxonomy): domain Eukaryota; kingdom Metazoa; phylum Chordata; class Chondrichthyes; order Rajiformes; family Rajidae; genus Okamejei; species Okamejei kenojei. Next base: position 79,756,082 of record CM069139.1, on the reverse strand, counting down.
ACCCAAGACACATGAAAGGTAGCATCAAAGAATACAGTGGGAGACAGCCATTTTAACTCATAGAACACAGGATGCAGTAATAGCTATCGACTGGGGCGGCACTTAGAACTAAGCTGGAACAACAAGTTTATTTTCAAAAAAAAAAATCTCATGTGGGATCTGTTGGCAAATTATAATACAATGCCCATCCTTAATTGCCCGTACATCCAAGTGTTAAAAGGGGTGATTTGGTGTAACTGAATGGCTTGCACTGCCATTTCAGAGGTCACTTAAAAGTCGACCACATTACTGTAGTTCTGGAGCAAACAAATAAAGCAAATGACTGGAGTATAAATCTGCAGGCCAGATCAAATAAAGATAGCAGGTCTTCCCCCAAAGTCATGTTTCAATGTTATTATAATAGATTATAGGTTTTTTTAAATTAATGATTTCATTAATTACATTTTAACTCAAGTATCTTGATCTTTGACTTTTAAGACCCTAATATCAGTAGCTGTGTGAAACAACTACCGTATTATATTTCCAATGTGACCAAACAGGGTCAAGTCTCAATTTCTTGGATGTAGGGACAAAAAAGCAACTATATCCTCAATATAAATTCCAATATTCTTTTGAGATTATTTTTCAGCTGGAGAATTGAGAAACGGGACAGTCTTAAAAAGATATTAGCAAGTGAGAAAAGGGAGGAGGTTTCTTTACTCAGAGGAACAATGAATCTTCAGAATTCTCTCACTGAGGTAACTGAATATTTAGTAAGTCTTTCTGTCTATTTATATCTATATAATTAAAAGTCTCATCTTGACCACTTCCTGTCTGCCCTGTATATTGATTTTAGAAAAAACGCTCCCTTGTAACGCTGTGATTTTTTGCCATTTTACAGTCACAATCCACCTCCGCTGAGCCAGTCCCAAGGATATTTCCCATCGATGAAACATAAAAAAGTTATGAGTGTTTAAAAAAACATGAGATCAGCTAATTGATCCTCTCGCCTGTCAATCACCGCGTTGAAGATAACACCCCTTCCGGAGGGGGGGGGGGGGGGGGGTAGGACTATAAAACCCCGGAAGCCTGGACGTGAGTCAGTCACTCTGCAAGATCGCGAGGGAGATGCCACGACTGTCATTCTAAGCTGTGAATCAACTGAACTGTGAGTCTGCAATGTACTTGCAATAAATGATGTTAGCCCTAATGATAATGCCATGTTTGGCCTGCTGCCCTGCCTGTGCTTGAAAGTCCAATGCTTAATTGGAAATTAAATGAAATGAAATGACAATGCCATGAGTTGTTTGGCCTGCTGCCCTGTCTGTGCTTGAAATTGCAATGCTTTAGTAGGTCCGACTGTGTTTGGAAGTAATAAATGCTTTATTAGGTCTGACTGTGTTTGGAAAGAATAAATGCTTTATTAGGTCCGACTGTGTTTAGCCCAAAAGTCCCGCTCATTTCGTGACCTCCGCTTAGTAGACAGGTCGCGCTGATTGCGTAATTTCCAGTGAGTGCAGAGGTGCGCTGCTTGCATAATTTCCGGGAAGTGCAGAGGTCACGCTGATTTCGGAAGTGCCACTGACTGTGGAAGCCCCACAGTGGAGAGGCCGCGCTCAGCCGTGTGAGTAGATTCAGGAAAGTTTACAGACATATATATGGTGTGTGAGTCAGTGTGTGTGTGTGTCTGTGTATGTGTGTGTGTGTGTGTGTGTGTGTGTGCGTGTGTGTGAGAGAGTGAGCATGTGAGAGTGAGCGTGTGAGTGTGAGCGTGTGTGTGTGTGTATGTGAGTGTATGTGTGTGTGTGTGTGTGTATGTGTGTATGTTTGCATGTGTGTCTGTGTGTGTGAGTGTATGTGTGTGTGTGTGTGTGAGTCTGTGTGTAAGTGAGCGTGAGTGTATGTGTGTGTGTGGGTGTATGCGTGAGAGTGTATGTGTGTGGGTGAATGCGTGTGAGTGTATATGTGTGTGAGTGTATGCGTGTGTGTGTGTGTGTGTGTGTGTGGGTGTATGCGTGTGAGTGTATGTGTGTGTGAGTGTATGTGAGTGTGTGTGTATGTGTGTGAGTGTATGTGTGAGCGTATGTGTGTGTGTGTGAGTGTATGTGTAAGCGTATGTGTGTGTCTGAGTGTATGTGTGTGTCTGAGTGTATGTGTGTGTGAGTGAGTGAGTGTGTGTGAGTATGTGAGTGTATGAGTGAGTGTGTGTGTGTATATTGGAATTGGTGGAGAGATGGAATATTGCGTTGGGGGACCAGCCCTCCCTTGTGAAGCTGGGACCCAACAGGTCCCACTTAGTCTAGTATATATATATATATAAACATTCAGCAATTGAGAATTAAATCACAATCAAGGGAAAGGAACCTGATAGCAAAGTCAAGGTCAGGGTATAGATAGTTTATGACCATAATGAATTGTAGAGTAATTTTGAGGGGATCATGACCAGCACTCATTTCTATGTCTTACATCTATATCTATATATCTATATCTATATCTTAACTCTGATCTTGTGCTCTTCTGGTTTGCGTGGTTTTTCTATTTTCGTAAAACGGTACGCGATAGCGATACGATATTTTGCCAGCTTACCCACAGTTGTGCAACAAGTTTCGTTCCAACTGATAGTATATTGTAAAAGTTATTAAATTTAAAAAATCGTAGATTGCTGTCAGTCGCCGCCACACAGATTGGTCTCCTCTCCTGTCAGTCAGGAAGGGCGTCGCCGTTGATTATCCGCGTCCATTGACAATTGGCTGGAGGTCGCCGTGGTGAAGGAGTGGCATCACCGCCCGAGGAGCTGCAGCCGCGCAGTACCTGGTGGGGAGGGTGGTGCCGCGGGCCGAGCCCGGGGACTGGGCCTGGGCTGGAACCAAGGACGAGCCTGGGTCCAGGATCAGGGACGAGCCCAGAGATAAAGTCAGGGCCTGGAATGGAGCCCAGGCTGCGGCAGAGCTGAGGGCTGGAGTTGTGCCCAAGCCTGCAACACAGCCTCCGCTTCCTGCTCTGCGTGCAGCTCTGGCTCGGCCGCCAGCCACCCTCACTCCGCACAGCGAGCCTGGCTCGAGGCCTATGACCGCGAGTGCCACGGCCGCCTACAGCCAGGTCCCGTCCCTCTCTACCCTCCCTCCCCTCTACCACACTCCCTCTCTTCCCCCTCTCTACCCCTCCGTATCTACCCTCACTCCTGCCCTCTCTACCCCCTCCCTCTCTACCCTTTGCCCCCCCACTCCCACCCTCTACCCCCCTCCTTCTCTACCAAACGCCCTCTCTGCCCTCCTTCCCCCCACTCGACCCCTCCCTCTCTACCCCTTCCTATCTACCCTCACTCCCGCCCTCTCTACCCTCCCTCTACCCCATTCTACACCCTCCCTCTCTCCCTCCCTCTCTGCCCCTCTCCCTCTCTGCCCCCTGCTCCTCCCTCAACCCCCCTCTATACTCCCCTCCCTCACTTCCCCCTCCCTTTTTACCCCTTCCCTCGCCCTCTACCCCCATCCCTCTCACTGCCCCCTCCCTCTCTGCCCCCCTCCTCTCTATCCCCCCCTTCCTCTCTAACTCCCCATCCCTCTCTACTCCCCCTCCTTCTCTACCCCCCCCCCTCTACCACCCCTCCCTCTCTAGGGATTGAAGAGGGATCGTGAAGAGGAGGAGGAGGGAGTGCTGGGGATGAGCAGAAATGAGTTGTTCCTGCACAGTTGGGGGCTATGCATGAGTGGTGCAATATTGCGTTGGGGCAACGGCTTGCATTGGGGGAACAGGTGAGTGGTGGAATCTTGTGTTGCACTTGGTCTAGTATCCTTATAACTATAAACCTCTGATCTTGGATGTGTGTGTGTGTGTGTATTTGTTTGTGTGTAATCACATCTGCACGAATGGGAACATTTTTACATATTCCTGTTTAGTTTTATCCCATGGAGTCGAAAATTGTCTTATCAGAAAAATTCATGCTTTATTTCTCAAGTTATTTATGAAAATGTTCACAAAACTGAAATGTCTTTGAAATTAGAAACTGAGCGGCTTTGGCTGATGACGTCACAATGGCTCTGCATGCTGCGGGCTCGGTGTGCTGCATCTGTCCCCTCGCGAGCTGTTGCTGCCATCCCGCAAGCTGCTGCCGCCCCCCGCGAGCTGCCGCCCCCTGCGAGCTGCCACCACCCCTGCGAGCTGCCGAACCCCCACGAGCTGCCCCTGGGCCGCGAGCTGCCAAATCCTCGCGAGCTGCCCTGGGCTGCCGACCCCGGTGAGCTGCACTCAGGTCACAAGCTGCCGCCCCCCCCCTCGAGCTGTCGCCCCACGCGAGCTGCCGCTCCCCCATGAGCTGCCGCCCACTCCCCTCCTCCTCTCCCCCTCCTCTCTCCTTCCGCTCACTCTCCCCCTCCTCTCTCTCCCCCTACCCCCCTCTCCGCCCCCTACGCCCCTCTCCCCCTCCTTTCTCTCCCTTCCTCTCCCCCCTCTCCACCCCACCACCACTCCCCTTCACCCCTACAAACCTCCACTTCACCCCCACCTATCCCGCTCACTTCCCCCTCTCCCCACCTCCCCCTCCCATCCCCCCCCCCTCTGTCACTGCCCCGCTCTCTCTCTTTCTGCCCCTCTCTGTCTCTGCTCCTCCCTCTCAGTCTCTGCCCCTCTCTCCCTGTCTCTGCCCCCTCTCTCTCTCTGCCCTCACTTTCTTACACCCACCCTCGCTAGATGCGGTTGCGAGTTGGGGGCTATGCATCAGTGGATAGTGTGGATGTGGGGTATAAGGAGCCAATGAATAACATTAATATAATATCAAGGGGAGTCGTTAGTGTGTGTGGGGGGTGGTTAGTGTGTGCGTGGCTGCCCCCCCCCCCACAACCCAATGGGTCCTACTCGGTCTAGTATATACTTTTAAAACTCTCATCTTGTCCTCGTCCAGTTTGCGTTCTTATTAAATTTGCGCAAAAATGGTACCCGATAGCGCTATGATTTTTCCCCACCTTACTCGCCATTCTCCTGTGCTGCAAGTGCATCAAGTTTTATTCCGATTCGTGAAATATTACAAAATTTATTGGTCTGTTATTCGACAGTATGGCTTCACCCCTTCCGGCACCCGCTGTCAATCACTGGTGGCGAGAATAAAGCTGAAGGAGCGGAGTGAGCAGTGTGGGCGCGGGCTGTGTTCGCTGGTGGGGGCAGTGTTCATGGGCGAGTACTGTGTTCACGGGCGGGCGCTGTGCTCGCGGGTGAGGGCTGTGTTCGCGCGCGGGGGTTGTGGCGACCTCCACGATGAACCGGGAGCCGCTGTGTGCAGCCGGTGCTGGGAGCCGTGGAGTCCAGAGCCTGGTCCTGGAGTGGTGAGTGCGGTCGGAGCTGGGAGCCGCAGAACCCACACACCCCTCTCCCCCAACCACACACACCCCTACCCCCGCAATCCCCCTCCCCGCCCACACCCCCTCCCCCACAACCCTCTCCCCAATCCGCCTCACACCCCTCCCCCCTCCCACACACACCCTCCCCATCACCTACAAACCCCTTACCCCATTCCTCCACACACACCCCCCCTCACACAACCTCCCCTCCACCACACACCCCCCTTCCCCCTATCCCACACCCCGCCTCCCCCGCACACCCCCCCACCAGCCGACAGGCCCCGCCTGAAGCCATCCCCCTCCCCTGGCTGCAGGACACTCCCCGCCCTAAGCCTTTCCCATCCCCCGTCTATAGAATGCTCCTGCTGTTGCATTGGGGGAACAGATGAGTGATGGAATATTGCATTGTGGAATGGGTTGTGCTTGGGGACCAGGCTTCCCGTGTGACTGGGACCCACTTAGCCTAGTTTTTGATAAAATTCCTAAGCGACACCCAACAAAATTAGGATACTTTCATGCATTTAATCAAAACGCCACATTTCTTAATGAAAAATAATGATCAAAATTGGCAACATCAATCAGAATATTAAAGCAAATATTAATTCGCAGGAAGTTAAATGCAATCACTGCAAAGTCTGACAATTAAATTCTTCTAAAATTTAGTTTAATCCAAGTACACACTGTGTAATATTAAAATAACGGAAGTTCACGTTTTTCTCATCCCATCACTTCAACATTTTATACAGCCAAAAACAGTGCATGAACAGGCAAAAGATGAACAAAACTAATAAAATCTTCTTAAAGTCTGCTCTGAGATTCAAAGGCAGAACTCACCTGGATTCCGTACAGCAAGCTTGACCTTTTGGTGGAGATTTCGTCGACTCACTCGACCAGGATTTGGTGGAGGCACAAGTTGGATAATCTGGCCATTTGGGTATTGGAAGAGTTTCCCACTTGGCCACCTGAGGGGCTGCAGTATCATCTTCTGAGCAGGTGTGAGTTGCAGATTCTGAGCAGGCAGGGCAGTAGAGGTAGACTGCAATGGGATCAAAAGGAGCTGTGGTCTGTCAGATTTTGTGGCTTTAGACAAATCAGGAGGAGTAGAGTTGGAAGTTTCAGGATGTTTTGATACTTCTGTCATAACAAAATGCAATATGAATGCATCAATTACTGGGAGTCTGTTTGGCAAAAATAGAATTTCTTATCACTGAAGAGGAATTTTAACTAATACTGCAACAATACTGCATACATTTCATACAAAATTAATAATCAGGTTGGGAATAAGGTGGCAGGGAGCCAGCATCTAATGCTGTAGACAAAAAATGCTGTAGAAGGCTTCTGGTGGCGTCAATGGTGGGGTGAGAGACGTCGCTGTTTCCCTCTGCTCCCGAAGAATGTTTTAATGTGCTAAAATATGTTGGAAGGTGGGGGAGTTCTGAAAATAACTACCGGAGCTGCTATTTAATTGTGTGTTATCAGAATCCTGCTGATAACAGAGAATAATTGCAGCTTGAAATGAAAAAACAGAAACCTCGCTAGAAGCCTGCAAAAGCCGCTTCAAGACCTGCTACAAGAGCCTACTTGAAAAAACCTGAAAAGACTCCTCAATCCCCTCAAACATCAGCTGGAAGTTCAGAAGAAGAAGTTGATTCCCGAAATCCTTCTACAGAATTGACTTTAATGGAGGAACACAGGGAACAAATGGAACATCTGGAAAAGTCAGTATTAGCTTCAGTTACTGAAGTTATTTCTAAAGCGATACGAGAGGGGAATGTCGAGCTGGACAAAGGCATCTCTGAAAAAATTAAACAAGGTAATGATAAGCTGATGGGGAAAATTGATGACTTAACCAAACATGTGGTCGAGGTTGAGGAGGATTTAAACAAAAAAATTAAGTGGGTTGAAAAGGATTGTAATAAAAAGCTGGATGCAATGCTAAAATCTACTGTGGCGGCTATGGAAGGAATGGACAATACGGTAACTGAGATGGCTAAGGAGATAAAGAGACTAAAAAAGGAACAAGAAAGCACTGGGAGGGAGCTTGCTAAAATGAAGCATAAATGTACAGACTTGGAAGCAAGATCAAGGAGTTAATATCTTTAATTTTATAATTTATAATAATTTTATAAAGTATAATATCTTTATTTTTGGATATTATAATATCACTTTTTGTTTGTTAATTATCTTTTCACGACTCTACACTTTCTGGTCTTTTGCAAGGTTTATTCTGAAGGGGGTGATGCCAACAAAACTTAACAGCTGTTAATAAATATTAATAAATATTATTTTCTTACAAGAAACGCATCTGAAATATCAAACACAGATAAGACTGAAGGCAAATTGGATTGGGCAAACATACTATTCTTCATTTACTTCTAAATCTAGAGGCACAGCAATTATCATTTGTAAAGGTATACCATTTAAATTAAAGAATACCATAGCAGATAAAGAGGGGATTGTCATTGTCATGGGGGAAATTTATTCTACTCCACTTACTTTGATAAATATTTATGCTCCTAATTTTGACAACCCCTAATTCTTTAGTAAGATTTTGGATATAATTTCAGAATTTAATCATCAAAATGTGATAATAGGGGGAGATTTGCATTGTGTTTTAGATCCATATTTGGATAAATCAGCAAAACAAAAAAGGACTAACATAAAATCTAAAACGAGTGAACTCCTAAATACATACATGAAAAATACTAATATAACAGATGTATGGAGGATCGCTAACCCAGTAGGTAGGGAATGTTCATTATATTCAACAGTACATAAAACATATTCACGTATTGATTATTTCTTAGTGGACACAAAACTAATTCCATATAATTCTAAATATCATATTAGTATTATTTCTGATCATTCCCCACTAACTTTTTCTTTAGAATTAGAAGGAATGCCTGGTAAAAATTTGTTTTGGAGGTTTAACCCCCAAATTTTAAATAACTCACAAGGTTGCACATATTTAAAAGAGCAGATGAGATTCTTATTTGAGACAAATGATGCACCAGATATTTCACCCTCCTTATTATGGGAAACTTTTAAGGCATTTATTAGAGGAACTATAATCTCATATCAAGCTTTCCAAAATAAAAAGAATAATACTGAACAATTGCAGTTAGAACAAGAAATTAGACAATTAGATTTCGAAAATGCCAAAGAACCAACTATAGATAAACATAATAAGATAATAATACTAAAATATAAATTAAATAAAATTTTATCGGCCAGAATAATAAGATTATTTCAAATTACAAAACAAGAACATTTTGAATTTGGTGATAAACCTCATAAAATCCAAGCACGCCAACTGAAAAAACTGGAAACAGAAAATGCAATTACTAAAATTAAATCAAAGGGGAATCACTAACACTACCTAAAGATATTAATAAAAGATTTGCTCAATTTTATCAAAACTTATATACATCGAAAACCTCTGCAAATAATACTCAAATTATAAATTTCTTAGATAAGTGTAATCTTCCAAAATTAAATATGGTGGAACAAGAGGGGTTAGGAGCTCAGATTACACTACAGGAAATAGAAGAAACAGTTAGTTCGTTGAAGAATGGCAAAACGCCAGGACCAGATGGCTTTAGTAATGAATTCTATAAAAGATTCTACGAGATAATTTCTCCACGGTTGCAAGATTTATATATATACGCTTTTAAAGAAAATAAACTACCAGAAACACTGAGTCAACTATTACACTTATACCAAAAAAGGATAAAGATCTAGAAGACCCAGGCTCATATAGAGCTATTTCACTCCTAAATGCAGACCAAAAAATATTAACAAAGACCCTAGCAAGAAGATTGAGTAAATATGTTAGTATACTAATAAATCCGGACCAAACAGGGTTCATACCAAAGACATACTTATTTAACAATTTGAGACGGCTGTCTAATATAATGTACTCACATAATACTGAAGAAGAACTAGCAATTATTTCATTGGATGCAGAAAAAGCTTTCGATCAAGTAGTATGGCAATATTTATTCAAAGTATTGGAAACATTTAACATGGGAGATAATTTTATTTCATGGGTAAAATTATTATATGATAAGCCGACTGCTAGAATACTGACTAATAATATATTATCCCCGAAATTCCAATTAGCAAGGGGCAATAGGCAGGGGTGCGCGTTATCGCCCCTGCTATTTGCACTAGTAATAGAGCCTTTAGCTGAAAGTATAAGAAGCCATTCGAATATTCATGGGTATATTACCAAACACTCAAATAATAAAATGTCATTATTTGCAGAAGACATATTATTATATATTACAAATTCGCAAATTGGCATACCAAATATACTAAATTTAATAGAGGAATTTGGTTCTTTTTCAGGATATAGAATAAATTGGAACAAAACGAATTAAGATGATAAAACCTCAAGAACATCTGTTGAAATTCCCTTTTAGAATTACAACAGAAAAATTTAAGTATTTGGGCATCCAAATTACTAGGAACTATAAATCATTACTCAACGCAAACTATATGCCTTTATTAACTAAATTAAATGGATTGATTAAATTTTGGAAGACACTGCCGATGTCTTTAATAGGCAGAATAAACGCGATAAAAATGATCTTCTTACCACAAATATTGTATCTATTTCAATCAATACCAATATACTTACCTAAAAAATTATTTAAAAAATTAGATTCTGATATTATAAATTTCATATGGGATTATAAATCACACAGAATTAAAAAAAAACACTTGTGTAAATCTAATGAATCAGGGGGACTGACACTCCCTAACCTATTGTATTATTATTGGGCAGTGAATATTAAAAATATAATCTACTGGTTTGACTGTTCTGCCCAACAGGTAGATTGGATAAGAATGGAGAAAGAGGATTGTTCCCCTTATAATATAGGAGCGATCCTTCTTTCCCCGATAAAACTGAACAATATAATATACAATACAAGAAGAATCCAATTATTCATAGTATAATACGAATTTGGAAACAAATAAAATTAAAATTAAGAAAATGATTGCTTCTTTCTCCAATAGCTAATAATCCCTCATTCAAACCATCCATTATTGATAAAACGTTTATCCATTGGGAAAGAATAGGAATTAAAACAATGGGAGATATGTATGAAATGGGAAAATTGTTATCGTTCCAACTACAACTAAAATATAACTTGAAAAGTAATCAATATTTGAAATACCTTCAAATTCAAGATTATTTGAAAAAGTATATACAAGGATATCAAACTTTAACCCCAGATTTATTGGAGGAAGGAATGAATAGAAAGGCAGAATCAAGCAATTTAGTATCTTACTTATATAATATAATTCTAAATATAGAAACACCAACGGCAGAGGCAATTAGAAGAGACTGGGAACAAAAGTTATTGATAAAAATTCCGAACGATAGATGGGATAAAAATGTATTATATGTAATCAAATGTTCAATGAATGTAAGACATAACCTAATTCAATTTAAAATTTTACATAGATTATATTATTCGAAAACAAGACTGAATAAAATATTTTCAAATGTTTCCCCCATCTGCGACAAATGTCTAACTCAAAATGCCACTATAGCACATTCCTTTGTCTCTTGTACAAAAAAAGAGGCCCGGGGAGCCGTTGGTGCGAGAGGGTGGAGTTACCTGCGCTGTGAGTATAAATCTAGCGCGGGGCTTGCTTTTCACAGAGGCCCGGGGAGCCATTGGTGCGAGAGGGTGGAGTTACCTGCGCTGTGAGTATAAATCTATAGCGGGGCTTGCTTTTCACAGAGGCCCAGGGAGCCGTTGGTGCGAGAGGGTGGAGTTCCCTGTCGGTGGTTGGGGGGAGATCGTTTTGGTGGCTCGCCGCAGGCCCACCCACCTGGATATCGATAGTTCGGTGGTGGTGGCTCAACCCCGGCATAGAGGTCGTTCGCTGGCCGTTCTGATTGCACCTGTTGTGCCTGTTTCCCCTGTGACTTTGCCGATTGCTGGCTCTGTTCCGCCAGTTTCGCCTGTACCGCCGGTTGTGCCTGTTCCTCTCGTTTCCACTTGGTCCGGTCGCCTCATTTGGCCTCCCGCTAAGTTCCTTACCTCGGGTTCTGGGGCGTGGGGGTCTTGTAGTGGCACCTAGTGGTGGGCTTGGGGAAATGCGAACCCTCGCTAATGGTGACGCTATCTTGTGATCGCGGGTGTGTTTTCACAGGCTTTTCTCCTCGGTCGACAGCGCTCCTCCCGAGTAGCAGGAGCTATTATATATTTGGCTGACCCAGCACGCAGTTTTCGAGTACTTCCTTTTGTTTGTTTCCAAATTAAAAAATTGTTTGACTCAACCTGCCTGTCTCGCCAAACTCTCATCATTTAAAAAGCCTAGTCTGCCTTTCTATTCTCCCACTAAAGTAGATTACCTCATATTTTTCTTTCATTCATCAGTTACGCCCATGCTTGTTCACTAAATCTGTCTTTATCTCTCGGATGCCACAGTGCATTGCCTTCACCACGTACACCGACACCCAGCTTTGTCCCATCAGCAAAACTGGATATACTGCATTTAGTAAGATGTGAAGAGCTCCCTCCCCAAAACAGATTCCTGTGCCATTCTGAGCCCCTGGCTATAAACTCTCAATTTCACAACAATCCATTTATTTCCACCGTTTCCTGATTGGTAAACAAATCCTCGGTTAATGTCCAAAATATTACCAGAACAGCATACACTTTAAGATAGACAAAAATCTGGAGATACTCAGTGGGTCAGGCTGCATCACTCGAGAAAATAGGTAGGTGATGTTACAGGTCGGGACCCTTCTTCAGACTGACGCATTTTCCCCATATTGATGTCAGGTTAATTGGCCTATAAATACGCATCTTTCTCAAATCATGAGGGTACTTTTGCTTCCTTCTAATATGTGGGAATCATTTGAAAATCTATCAAATTTAGGAACATGACAACTAATGCATTCAGCATTTCCAAAGCCACCATCTTTTACGCAGATAATTTGGTTATGGGGTTTAAGTCACATTCATTTCTTTAATACTAATCTATCTTTGAGGTATTCTTCACACTAAATCTGTAGCTCAACACTATTTATTGAAAAAATTCTGCGTTCTGATTCCATGAAAACTGAAAATATTGGTTTAATTTTCTTTTCTTTATCCCTGTCTCACATTAACTTTTGCGAACTTTTTCCTGTTTCATTTCTGTGAAACAAGTAGGATTGCACTGCAGGTTTTCATAAACAGCAATGTGAGAATGAGAAAAGTGCTTTATTGGCTATTACACAGAACACTAGAGTCAAGTCCCTGGCTCTTCATCATATAGTACAAGAATGTTACCTAAAAGACAAGTGCAAGAGAGCGGTACTTAGTGTTAATCATTACATTTCCACCAATATAAAAAGGGTCTTAAAATTAGAATGAAAACAAAATCATGGCCATTGCATACTCCATCAAGCTTAAAATCAATCTCTCATTACTTGGTGTCCGATTCAATACCCACTAATAACATTTACTCTGCAGCTTGGAATAAAACATTCCAATGCTCACGAAAAATGCTCACTAACATTCTATGCTCACAAAATTCAAGTTTGTGAAACTAATGAATAGAAAATCTAGCATTTGGTGATACCAACTCTATCTGTGAGCCACCAGCTATACTTTGGAGATACCCGTTATGCAATTAAGAAGGTCAGAGCAAGGAGAAAATTAGAACATGGATAGAACTTATTGAATCAAAGGAATTGCTAAATAGTTAAAGGACCAGCAACAATATAGAGAACAGCAATGGTTTGGGAATCTTTTCTTGGAAACATAGAAACATAGAAATTAGGTGCAGGAGTAGGCCATTCGGCCCTTCGAGCCTGCACCGCCATTCAATATGATCATGGCTGATCATCCAACTCAGTATCCCGTACCTGCCTTCTCTCCATACCCTCTGATCCTCCTAGCCACAAGGGCCACATCTAACTCCCTCTTAAATATAGCCAATGACCTGGCCTCCACTACCCTCTGTGGCAGAGAGTTCCAGAGACCCACCACTCTCTGTGTGAAAAAAGTCCTTCTTGGACTATCATTGCTTAGATGAATATTAAATGAGTAGCAATAAGGATAAATACATAATTCACTGCTGATACAAGCTAGAGTGTTGGGAGGAGATGCATCGACACCCAGTAAATAGAATTGTAGACTGAGCTAAGTTATATTAGATAATTTTGAAATAACGTTCAAAAGGGGAATTACCTTTATCTATGCATTTTCAGATTATAGAATATGATAGAGATAAATGAGGTAGTTGTGGATGACTAGAATTCTAAAGGCTTTCATACAGATGAATAAATTATTTTTAATACATTTTCAATAGCAGTTATAAAGTAGATAGAGCCCTATTATCGAGCAAACTCCATTCCAAATGTCATAGTTGTGTACTCAAGTCAGTCAAATCAGAGCTTACCTGGAGTCTTGTTCGCCATCGATGCTACTGACATAATGGTTGTTCTTGTATTTACAGTATTTGTTATAGCAGTAGCAGTTATAGTAGAGGCACTGGGGGAAAGCACTTTAGTTAACATTGACTCCTGAACTCCTGAAGCACTTGCAGATATAACAGCAAAATGAGCAGTTGATGTACTTTTTGTTGGGGTTTCAACTGTGCTTGCAGTTACCCTCTCTTCTCCAAGTCTCTTTGCTACTGATATTCCAGAGAATTGTGACCCTACAGTGTCTGTAGTCTCCAAGTTTTTTAATAAACGGGATCCCGCTGTGCAGACAGCACCTGTGCTTACTGCAACAATTGAAATGCTCTTTTGCGATGTACCAGGCATGACAGAGTCAGAACCTGACGTAGCTGGCATAACCCCAACAGTTGTTAATGGTGAAATACCTGCCGACACATTAGTGCTGACTGTTGATAATGGAGTATCAAGCTGCTGCCTGCTGAGCACTGGCTCCAATGTACTGAAAGATGATTTTGTTTTCCACAAACCTCCAACTTTATTTATTACAAAATGAGTGTACTTGTTAGAGGTATAATCCTCTGCAAGGAGAAAAGATACAGAAAAATTAAGAGTATAATCGGGATGTGATCAGTTATTCATTAAAAAAAAGAATATTAAAATGCCTATTCACAATGAGCAGCTTTACATTTCTCTCCCATTTATCTCCCACATTGTTCAACTTCACTGATGTTTGATTAGTATCACAACCATAAAACTGACCTATGAACATCAAAGATCCAAATATATTAACTTTCAAGCAATTAAATTGAGGCCTAGCAGGAAGATGATTTTCAGAAACGTCTCAAGAAAATCTTCATTCCTTTCACTGATCATCACATCAGCTCACTGCTGTAAACAACATCGCTGGCCTAACCTTCAGCTAACCTTCTTACCTTTGGCCTGGTTAACAGGAGTGGCATCATTGGTATCTCTTAAAACTTCATTGCCAGAGGATGTGGAACAAGTTGTCAGATGTTTTGAAGGTAAATGAGCAGAGGCAGATGAGGCAACCGTACTGGAGGAGGACATCTTGAATGGTTCAACTATTTTTCTTTTCTTTTTATGGTTACCTCTCACCCAATTCACTGGATGAGGAGTTCCAAGCTGTCCTCTTGTCAGCTTCGTATCACCATTGGCATTTCCAGTGAACTAATCAAAACAGATAATGGAAAACACAAAACTAAAATCTTAAGACAATCCTGAGATAATCATCACAGATAAATTTCTATCAGTGTCTCCATTATAAGTGAAAAAAACCATATAAAACCATATAACAATTACAGCACGGAAACAGGCCCTCTCGGCCCATCTACCTGCACTCAGACCATACCCCTCCATTCCCTTCATGTCCATATACCTATCCACTTTACTCTTAAATGTTAAAATTGATCCTGCCTCCACCACTTTACTCTTAAATGTTAAAATTGATCCTGCCTCCACCACTTCTGCTGGAAGCTGATTCCACACAGCCACCACCCTCTGAGTAAAGAAGTTCCCCCTCACGTTACCCCGAAACCTCTGTCCCTTAATTCTCATGTCATGCCCTCTTGTTTGAATCTTCCCTACCCTCAATGGGAAAAACGTATCCACGTCAACTCTGTCTATCCCTTTCATCATTTTAAAGACCTCAATCAAGTCCCCCCTTAACCTTCTGCGCTCCAAAGAATAAAGACCTAACTTGTTCAACCTTTCTCCGTAACATAGTTGCTGGAACCCTGGCAACATTCTAGTAAATCTCCTCTGTACTCTCTCTATTTTGTTGACATCCTTCCTATAACTAGGCGACCAAAATTGTACACCATACTCCAGAATTGGTCTTACCAATGCCTTGTACAATTTTAACATTACTTCCCTACTCCTATATTCAATGCTCTGATTTATAAAGGCCAGCACACCAAAGGCTTTCTTTACCACCCTATCTACATGCGATTCCACCTTCAGGGAACTATGCACAGTTATTCCTAGATCCCTCTGTTCCACAGCATTCCTCAATTCCCTACCATTTACCATGTACGTCCTATTTTGATTTGTCCTGCCAAGATGTAGCACTTCACACTTATCAGCATTAAACTCCATCTGCCATCTTTCAGCCCACTTTTCCAAATGGCCCAAATCTCTCTGTAGACTTTGAAAATCTACTTCATTATCCACAACACCACCTATCTTAGTATCATCTGCATACTTACTTATCCAATTTTCCACCCCATCATCCAGATCATTGATGTACATGACAAACAACAGTGGACCCAACACAGATCCCTGAGGCACCCCACTGGTCACCGGCTTCCAACCTGACAAACAGCCATCCACCATTACTCTCTGACATCTCCCATTCAGCCACTGTTGAATCCATCTTGCTACTCCGCCATTAACACCCAAAGATTGAACCTTCTTAACCAACCTTCCATGGGGAACCTTGTCAAAGGCCTTACTGAAATCCATATAGACAACATCCACTGCTTTACCCTCATCAATTTCCCTAGTTACCGCTTCAAAAAATTCAAGAAGGTTTGTCAAACATGACCTTCCAGGCACAAATCCATGTTGACTGTTCCTGATCAGACCCTGTTTATCCAGATGCTTATATATATTATCTCTAAGTATCCTTTCCATTAATTTGCCCACCACTGACGTCAAACTAATAGGTCTATAATTGCTAGGTTTATTCTTTGAACCCTTTTTAAACAATGGAACAACATGCGCAGTACGCCAATCCTCCGGCACTATTCCCGTTTCTAATGACATTTGAAATATTTTTGTCATAGCTCCTGCTATTTCTACACTAACTTCCCTCAATGTCCTAGGGAATATCCTGTCAGGACCTGGAGACTTATCCACTTTTATATTTTTCAAAAGTGTCAGTACTTCCTCCTCTTTGAATCTCATAGTTTCCATAGCTACTCTACTCTTTCCCCTTAACTCACCGAGGTCAATATCCTTCTCCTTGGTGAATACCGAAGAAAAGAAATTGTTCAATATCTCCCCCATCTCTTTTGGCTCTGCAGATAGCTGTCCATTCTGGTTCTCTAATGGTCCAATTTTATCCCTCGTTATCCTTTTGCTATTAATATAGCTGTAGAAACCCTTTGGGTTTACTTTCACCTTTCTTGCCAAAGCAACCTCATATCTTCTTTTAGCCTTCCTAATTTCTTTCTTAAGATTCTTTTTACATTCTTTATACTCCTCTAGCACCTCATTTACTCCATGCCTCCTATAATTATTGTAGATATCTCTCTTTTTTCGAAACAAGTGTCCAATTTCCCATGAAAACCATGGCTCTTTCCAATTTTTACTATTTCCTTTCAACCTAACAGGGACATAAAGATTCCGTACTCTTACAATTTCCCCTTTAAATGTCCTCCATTTCTCTTCTACATCCTTCCCATGAAACAAAGTGTCCCAATTCACTCCTTTAAAATCCTTACGCATTCCCTCAAAGTTAGCCTTTCTCCAATCAAAAATCTCTACCGTAGGTCCAGTTCTGACTCCCTCCATAATTATATTGAAACTAATGGTATTGTGATCACTGGTCCTGAAGTGCTCACCAACGCATACCTCCGTCACCTGACCTGCCTCATTTCCTAACAGGAGGTCCAGCACTGCCCCTTCTCTGGTCGATACCTCTATGTACTGCTGCAAAAAACTATCCTGCACACATTTTACAAACTCCAAACCATCCAGCCCATTTACAGAATGTGTTTCCCAGTCTATTTTTGGAAAATTGAAATCTCCCACAATCACTACCTTGTGCTTACTACTAATATCTGCTATCTCCTTACATATTTGCTCTTCCAATTCACGCTCCCCATTTGGCGGTCTATAATACACCCCTAAAAGTGTTGCTACACCGTTCCCACTTCTCAGTTCCACCCAAATAGCCTCCCTAGACGAGCCCTCTAATCTATCCTGCCAAAGCACTGCTGTAATATCTTCTCTGACAAGCAATGCAACACCTCCCCCTCTGGTCCCTCCAATTCTATCACACCTGAAGCAACGAAATCCTGGAATATTTAGTTTCCAATCACAGCACTCCTGCAACCATGTTTCACCGATTGCCACAACATCATATTTCCAGGTGTCAATCCAGGCTCTAAGTTCGTCCACCTTACTTACAATGCTCCTAGCATTAAAATATACACATTTTAGAAACCCACCATCCCTTATTCTCGGTCTATATTCTCGGTCTAAAAAAAAAGCAACATTAAATAAAATATCACCATTTAACTTGAAGTGGTATACTATTTTACTTGAATGCAAATCTGGTTTGAGACCACTACTTATCACCATCTTCTCAAGGGCATTAAGGTTGAAAATAAGATGCAGATATCGGCAACAATGTCCACATCCCATGAAAGAAACTAAACTTCTCAACCAATAAACTAATTTACTCCTATTTAGTTGAGCACTTCATTACACTCCCTTCCCTTTGCAAATACCTGGATCATACCGCTTTTCTGATGTGTGTCAAAGGCAGGCTTTTGCTTGCCAGCTACAATTGACCTAAAGTGAAATGTGCTTACCTCCTTTTCCCGCACTGTACATTTGGCATGTCCTGGTAACGTTTCTTTTGGTGCATTTGGTGGTGTTTCAGTCAGCTGGATTCCAGGAGATTGGGAGGTGGTTGGAACAGGCATATTGCAACCTGAGTATTTGCCATTTCCCTCTTTTTCACTGGGCTGGGAAATCTTTACCACGGAGTTAGAAATCAGCACACTTCCAGGTGAAGGATCTTGACTTTTTCCATAATTTGACACAATTTCAACAAGGAAATTGCCAATTCTTACTTTCCCCAAAGGTCTCTTATTGGCAGTATATCGAGCAAGAACTCCAAGAATATTGGAACGTTCTGATTCCCAGTTACAATATGAATTAATTTCAATCAGTTTGAGTGTATTCTTTGTCTCCACTGATGTTTGTGGTGTTTCTGACTGGAGACCAGTAGTCTCTTCTGGACTGTCACAGTGTAATGGCGAATTTGCCTTCTCTTTTTGCTTCCATTTGCTTGTCTGAGCAGCATTTGGCAACATTGAATTGCTCTCGAAACTGTCCAATTTCCCAGAGTCCATTGCTGGAAAAAACAAAAAACAATTTTGAGAATATTTTCAAATTTCAGGTCATTCATAGAACATAGAAATATAAGTGACGGAGTAGGCGATTCGGCCCTTTAAGTTAGCACCACCATTCAATAGGATCATGGCTAATCATCTAAAATCAGTTCCCCATTCCTGCTTTTTCTCCATATCCCTTGATTCCTTCAGCCCCAAGAGCTAAATCTAACTCCCTCTTGAAAACATCAATTGAATTGGCCTCCACTGCTTCTGTGGTAGAGAATTCCACAAATTCACAACTCTCTGGGTCATAGACTCATAACGTCGTCATCACAGCTCACACTGCCCCCCCAGCTTTGAGTCACCTGCAAACATAGAGATCTCACATTTAATTCCCTCATCTAAATCGTTAATATATATAGTAAATAACTGGGGTCCCAGCACCGAGCTTTGCGGCACCCCACTAGTCACTGCCTGACATTAATTCCTACTCTTTGCTTCCTGTCTGCCAACCAGTTCTCCATCCATGTCAATACCCTAGCCCCAATACCATGTGCCCCAATTTTGCACTGTAATCTCTTGAGTGGGACCTTGTCAAAGGCTTTTTTAAAGTCCAGATACACCAAATCGACTGGCTCTACCTTATCCATTCTACGTGTTACATCCTCAAAAGATCCCAGAGATTAGTCACAAACATGATTTCCCCATCATAAATCCATGCTGACTTTGATCAATCCTGCCACTGCTTTCCAAATGAGCTGCCATAACATCTTTAATAATCGACTCAAGTATCTTCCCCACTACCGATGTAAGCCTAACTGGTCTATAATTCCCCATTTTCTCTCTCCCTCCTTTCTTAAAAAGTGGGGTTACATTGGCTACAGTCCACAGGAACTGATCCAGACACGAGAGAACATTGGAAAATGATTACCAATGCATCCACGATTGCTAGGGCCACCTCTTGGAGTACACTGGGATGCAGACCATCAGGCCCTAGGGATTTATCTGCCTTCGGTCCCCACAGTTTACCTAACACAATTTCCTGACTAATGTGGATTCCCTTCAGTTCCTCCCATATTTTAAATTTTGCACAAACAGCAGCCTCTCCACATAAATGATTTAATTGATATCTCTTACTGTTCTTAAGTGGCTTTACTAATCATGTAATGAATTTGAAAGTAGCTAGAAAATACTAAGATTGCAACGCATTTAACTATCATATACGTTGTACCACACACCAATTTTTCAAGGAAGGATGGCATGTTCGTGTGTGATGATAAAAGCAGTAAACTCCAGGTTAACTGGAGGCAGCAGAGTAAAGATAGTAATCTTGTAGTAATTGAATATTAACAAAAGGAAGTTGAGCACTTAACAGTTTTAATTTTCACCTTCCACATAAACATGAATTATGCTAATTATAGAAATGGCAGCAGAGAAAATTCAGTGTTGAGGCCAGTATCAACTAAAATGCATGTCATCTTGAAATGTCATATTTCAAAGCAGCAAAGGATTATTCAATGTCTTACAGGTAGGAAGCTTGTCTGTAATATAAAACTACTAAACAGAGACTACCACAGCCATACTGTTCCCCATCATTAAGGAATACATAACATTTGCAGATGGAATAACTGTAACCAATTCATTTGATCATAATAAATCAAAATTAAAAAAAAAACAATTTTAATATTCGAAGGACAAGTGATTCATGATAGAATTTATACATCTATCAGAAGGAAGGACAAACTGCAGTGGGACTAAGAAAGCAGTCCTGCCTTACAAAAATTGCTAGGAAAAAACCCTTTTAAAATAAAAGCTTCTTCAACACGTTTATTTAAGTTAACAATTTTCAGCATCACTTCCTCATTACCGTGTTTATTTTTTATTTTTTTAATAGAGATACTTTTGTCCAGTGCGGCAAAGGAGGATTTAAACAAGAAAATAAAGAGGGTTGAAAAGGGCTGTAACAAGAAGTTTGATTCAATTCTTAAGACTACTGCAAAATACAATTCGGTTATGGAAGAAATGGAAAATACGATGACTGCGATGTCTAAGGAGATAAAGAGACTGAGAAAGGAGCAAGAAAGTACTGGGGGGCAACTTGCCAAAATGAATGATAAATGCCTGGACTTGGAAGCAAGATCGAGAAGGCAGAATTTAAGAATAGTTGGAGTAAAAGAGGGAAGGGAAAGTGGAAAAAACCCTCGGGTGTTTGCTGCCAACTTACTTAAACAAGTATTTAAGCTGCCTGAAAACCCGAGAATAGACGTGGCTCACCGGGTTCGACGCAAGGCTTAAGCAAGCTCAGAAGAGGCATTTAAATATGCACAAGGTATCTTAAAGGAGATCGACTGATTATCAGGAGTCGGTCACTCATATTACAGAGGAGAAGCGGCGAAGATAAAACTTTTTAATAAAAAAACCTGCTTTTGTTAAGATAACAGATTATTTCACGAGGCAATGGCTAGAGTCTTTATCTCTGGAATGTTAATTCAAGGTCGAACTCTGAATGAAGGACTTGGAAAACAAGTGAAACCGAGGTGGAAAACAAACGGAATTTGGGAATACGAAAAAATAATACTAATGGACTTGAATACAAAAATTTATAACTTAAGAAACATACAATTATATACTAACATAAAACAATTAACTAACAGAATTAACTCAACACCAATAACCCACAACTGTGTCATATTGATGCACAGCGTAATAATGACTGATTCCCATATCTCACAATGCTAATTAACTCCTAAGTATAAGGATAATGAGTTAAATATGATCGATATCTTATAACAATATACTAACAAATTTAATGGAAATAGCAGATATAGTCTAAGCTGTGCGTAAGGGAGGGGGGGGGAGGAGACTTAGATACTTGGAAACTATCCAAGGGTCTGAATCTGGTTAACCCCCTGGAACCTGCTGTTGTCTAATATAAAAGAATGGGACTTAATTGGGGAGTGAAATGAATTAATTGTCGGTATATAGGCATACACAGGTATATAACTAACATAGTTACTGGTATATTTTAGCGTATACTTAATGTTGGATTTTTTGAAGATGCATTTGAATAGTTAGATTTCAAATGCGTTTTATCTTATATAATTTTTTTTCAATTTTGAACCTGCCTTTCTTCCTTTTAATAATAATTGGACAAGGAGGGCAGAGCGGAATGTATAACAACATCTACGGAAGTCTACAAGAATTTACCTAAGAATTTTTCTTATTTATAATATCTATATTTTTAGATATTATATTATCACTTTTTGTTCTTCAATTACCTTCACCACTTTACACTTTCTGGTCATTTTTAAGGTCTATTTTGAAGGGGAGATGCCAACAAAATTTAACAGCTGTGGATGACCACATCACCTAGAGTTCTGAGGTACTTGGTTGCACCATATGACTCAAGGGTATTAACATGATTTACAATGCAAGACGATAAACAAAGGAAAACCGGAGGAATCACATTTTGTAGCTGGAATATAAGGGGCGCTAATGAACCAATTAAAAGGGGTAAGATTTTTGCCCAATTAAAAGCACTCAATTCTGACATAATTTTTATACAGGAAACACATTTGAAACATCAAACACAGATAAGACTGAAGGCAAATTGGATTAGGCAAACATACTACTCGTCATTTACTTCTAAATCTAGAGGCTTTATGAATTAGATATCTTCACGAATTATTATTCGTAAAGATATACCATTTAAATCAAAGAATATCATATCAGATAAAGAGGGGAGGTACATTATAGTTACGTGAGAAATTCACTCTACCCCACTTACTATGATAAACGTTTATGCTCCCAACTTTGATAACCCTCAATTCTTTAAGAAAATTCTAGATATAATTTCAGAGTTTATCTATCAAAATGTGATAATTGGGGGAGGTTTCAATTGTGTTCTAGATCCATATCTGGATAAATCAGCAAAACAAAAAAGGACTAACATAACATCTAAAGCTAGTGAACTCCTAAATACATACATAAAAAACACAAACATAACAGATATGGAGAATCGCAATCCAGTTGGAAGGGAATACTCATTTTATTAAACGGTACATAAAACGTATTCATGTATCGACTATTTTTTAGTGGACACGAAATTAATTCAATACATATACAACTCTAAATATCATAATAGTATTATTTCTGATCACTCCCCATTAACTTTGTTTTTAAAATTTTAATAGGAATTTCTTAAAAGGAATGTCTGATAAAAAATCGTTCTGGAGGTTTAACCCCCAAATTTTAAACAACTCAAAAGGTTGTACATATTTAAACCAGCAGATGAAATTCTTCTTTGAAACAAATGACACACCAGGTATCTCACCCTCCTTATTATGGGAAACTTTCAAGGCATTCATTAGGGGAACTATAATTTCATATCAAGCTTTTTATCGGTAAGAATAATAAGATTATTTCAAATTACAAACAGGAAAACTTCGAATTCGGTGATAAACCACATAAGCTCTTAGTACGTCAACTGAAAAAATGAGAAACGGAAAATACAATTAATAAAATTAAATCAGATAAAGGTGAATTATTAACATTACCTAAAGACATTAACAAAATATTTGCTCAATTTTATCAAAATCTATACACATCTAAAACCTCAGCAGATAATATTAAAATTACAAACTTCTTAGACAATTGTAATCTTCCAAAAATCAACACGTTGGAACAAGAGAAATTAGGAGCTCAGATTACACTTAAGGAAATAGAAGAAACAATAAATTTGTTGAAGAATGGTAAAACGCCAGCCAGATGGCTTTAGTAATGAATTCTATAAAAGTTTCTACGAGATAATTTTACCACGCTTACAAAACTTATATATACATGCTTTAAAATAAAATATACTATCAGAAACACTAATCGAGTCAACTATTACACTTAGACCTAAAAAGGATAAAGATCTAGAAGACCCAGGCTCATATAGAGCCATAGCACTCTTAAATACAGATCAAAAAATATTAGCAAAGACCCTAGCGAGAAGATTGAGTAAATATGTTAGCAAACTAATAAACCCGGATCTAACGGGGTTTATACCCAAGAGATACTCATTCAACAATTTGAGACGTCTGTTTAATATAATGTACTCACATAAAACTGAAGAGGAAGGCATCAATTATTTCACTGGATGCAGAAAAAGCATTTGATCAAGTAGGAAGGCAATATCTATTTAAAGTATTGCACAAATTTAATATGGGAGAGAATTTTATCTCATGGGTAAAATTATTATATGACAAGCCGACGGCTAGAATACTGACCAATAACATATTATCCCCGAAATTCCAATTATCAAGGGGCAATAGACAGGGGCGTGCACTATCGCCCCTGCTATTTGCACTTGTGATAGATCCTCTAACAGAAAGTATAAGAAGTCATTCGAATATTCATGGATATAATACCAAACACTCAAATAATAACATTTCATTTTATGCAGACGACATTATTATACATTACAAATTCGCAAATTAGCATACCAAATATATTAAATTTAATAGAGGAATTTGGTTCCTTTTCAGGATATAGAATAAATTGGAATAAACGCGAAATTATGACGATAAAACCTCAAGAGCCGACACATCTGTTGAAATTCCCTTTTAGAATTGCAACAGAAAAATTCAAGTATTTGGGTATCCAAATTACTAGAAAATATAAATCATTATTTAATGCAAACTACATGCCTTTATTAACTAAATTGAATGTGTTGATTAAATTCTGGAAAACATTGCCGATGTCCTTAATAGGCAGAATAAATGCTATAAAAATTATCTTTTTACCACAAATACTGTACCTATTTCAATCATTACCAATATATTCTTTAAAAAAACTATACTCTGATATTACAAATTTCATATGGAACTATAGATCACATACAATCCAAAGAAAACATCTGCGTAAACCTAAAGAATTTGGGGGACTGACACTCCCCAATTTGTTGTACTACTATTGGGCAGTGAATATTAAAAATATAATTTACTGGTTGGACAATTCTGCCCAACAAGTAGACTGGATAAGAATGGAGAAAGAAGATTGTCCCCCTATAATATAGGAGAGATTCTTCTTTCTCCGATGAAACTGAACAATATAATATACAGTGGCTTGCAAAAGTTTTCATACCCCTTGAACTTTTCCACATTTTGTTACGTTACAACCACAAACGTAAATGTATTTTATTGGGATTTTATGTGATAGACCAACACAAAGTGGTGCATAATTGTGAAGTGGAAGGAAAATGATACATGGTTTGCAAATTTTATTACAAATAAAAAACTGAAAAATGTGGCGTGCAAAAGTATTCTGCCCCCCTGAGTCAATACTTTGTAGAACCACCTTTCGCTGCAATTACAGCTGCAAGTCTTTTGCGGTATGTCTCGACCAGCTTTGCACATCTAGAGACTGAAATGTTTGCCCATTCTTTCTACCCTATACTTTCTTCCTACCCTATACTTTTTACATTCTAGGAAAACATGCTTAACTGTCTCCTTACTCCCACATTCACACAAGCCAGAAACATGTTTCCCTACAATGCACAAACAGTAATTTAACCCACAATGTCCCAACCTCAATCTACACAGTCTAACTGAGTCCCTACGGGACAGAGATGTACAGAAACATATTTTTCTAACTTCAGCTTGTACAGAAAAGTAGTGTCTACCCCTGACTTCCATTCCCCATCTCTCTGCCATTCTTTTGTTAAGCCCTCTTTAATTATTTCTCTCAGTTCCACTCTCCCCAATGATACATGGATATCTATTTCTTTTCTTAAACTCTCCTTTGCTGTGAGGTCCACCTGCTCATTCCCCCTCACCCCTGCATGCCTGGGAACTCAGCAAAAAGTGATGTTACACGCAAACACAATTCTAGAAAACACACTCAAGATTTCATTTAGAATGTCAGGACGAGCACCTCTGAGGCCTTCACAGAACAGCTGTATTTATACTGAGATTAGATTACACACAAGTGGACTCTATTTACTAATTAGGTGACTTCTGAAGGCAATTATTGCACTGGATTTATTTAGCGGTATCAGAGTAAAGGGGGCTGAATACTTTTACACGCCTCACTTTTCAGTTTTTTATTTGTAAAAAAATTTGAAAACCATGTATCATTTTCCTTCCACTTCACAATTATGCGCCACTTTGTGTTGGTCTATCACATAAAATCCCAATAAAATACATTTACGTTTGTGGTTGTAACGTGACAAAATGTGGAAAAGTTCAAGGGGTATGAAAAGTTTTGCAAGCCACTGTATGTACATTCAAAATATAGTATAGGTCTGGTCAGGTAATAATAATGTCACAAGTATGTTACAAGAAAAAGAAAATCAAAGTACACTTCCATTCTCTTTATTTCTTTTAAATTGCAAAATCCTAGAGCAGAAGGGATATGTTATATATCGATTTCCCCCCTCTTGATGTTGTTGCTGTGTCTACCTTCAAAGGTGTCAAACAGGTGTCAAACAGATCGATTCAATTCTTTATCAACTTACCTTGCTGTGACTGGGAGTAACAGAGATTAATGATTGAAGATTCAAGAGGAAAAGACCTGTGCTATCGACATATCATGATAATTTTCGTTCATTCACAGAAAACATGCTTGCATCAATCTGTAGTGTGCATGGTTAAGTATGTATGTTACCATGGTCCAGGATTTATTGACACAGGTTGATCTTACGCTGAATAATCTAATCACATTTTTGTTTGGAAGTGGAGAGAAATAATAGAAATTGCATTCATTGCAACATGTAAAAAGAGTTGAGATGCTGTATTATAATTTTGCTGCATGCCATTGTGGTATATATCATGTCTTGATTGGTGAATATGTTTAGTTTGTGACTTTATTTGAGGCAGAAATAATATGTGAATGCTTCATTGAGCATAATTCCGACTGGTAACTATGCACTTCATCCGAGCACATTATCGCACGCGTTATGCAAGTCGTCTTAAATTACCACCTAAACTGTCATTTGGTAACCTAAAGAGCTGCCGAGGTTGCCCAGCTAGCAACAGAGAAAAAAAGTTAAGTGCGAGCCCTGGGATAAAATGATCCCTATCTACTTCATACAAGTCTTGCGCCATTTACATGCATCACGGTTTGGATGTCTGGCTGGAAAAATGGGATATTTTATTAACATGTTAAATTTAGTTTCTCCTAGTCTCATGCCAAGATCCCAGGGAATATGTCAGTGAAAAGGAGATAGAAGCTTTTATTTTTTATTTTTTTAATTTAATTTTTATTTTTGTTAGAATTAAATACAGTAATGTGGCACCTAAGTACCTGATGCATACAGACATGTTACAGTTCTTGTACAACTTCTTATTTTTAATTTAATAATAAAAGAACAGTGATAGAAAGAAGAAAATAGAGAGTGTCGTAGGCAATGGTGATGGTGCTAATTCATGATATAATATGAAGAGCCCGAAAAAGAGATAGATAGACAAGAGATTAGAAACGAATAGCGAGACAGAGAGAAGAAAGAAGAAGCTAAAGAGATTTTTTATTTAAAGGAAAGGAAAAGAAATTAGGAGAGATTTAATATCTTTAATAACTTTAACTACCCGTCACCCGGTTCTATCGAAGGAGATAAAAGGAGACCAAATATTTAAGAATTGGTCTGCTTTGCTTAATAGGAGGAATCTCATTTCTTCAAGATGTAACGTTTCCGACATATTTGAAATCCACATTTTAAACGTTGGCGTGGATGCGTTTTTCCAAAATTTTAGTATAAGTTTTTTTGCTGTTATTAAACCATAATTAAAGAGAGATTCTTGGAACGTAGTTAGCTTACGTCCCTCTTTCATTGATCCGAAGATAATCAGTTCTGTATTGGGGTTCAATTTTATATTAAATAGTTTTGTAAAAGTTCCAAAGATTTCATTCCAAAATTTATGAAGTTTTGTACAGGAGACAAAGGAATGTGCTATGGTGGCATTTTGAGTTAGAAATTTGTCACAAATGGGGGAAACGTTTGGAAATATTTTATTCAGTCTCGTTTTCGAGTAATATAATCTATGTAAAATTTTAAATTGAATTAAGTGATGCCTTACATTAATCGAACATTTATGTACATATGATAGGTTTTTTTCCCATCTGTCTTTTGGGATTTTTATCAATAATTCTTGTTCCCAGTCCCTTCTAATTGCCTCTGTCGTTGGTGTTTCTATATTTAAAATTATATAATATAAATATGATATTAAATTGCTTGATTCTGCTCATTGATTTCTGTTCATTCCTTCATCTAATAAATCTGAGGTTAGAGTTTGATATCCTTGTATGTGATTTTTCAAATAATCTCGAATTTGAAGGTATTTGAAATATTGATTACTTTTCAGATTGTATTTTAGCTGTAACTAGTTGTAGAAATGGTGCAGGAGTATTCAGCCCTTCGATGCAGATCAGTTTTCCTTCACTCAAATATAGCGAGGGATCTTCCTGCATCTCCTGTCCAACCCCTTTTTAAGTTTCTATAAGATCCCCTCTTAATCTCCTAAATTCCAGGAGTAAACCGAGTTTTATAAGACAGTCCTGATAAATCAGTCTGGTGAACCTTCTCTGCACTCCCTCTATGTAATTCCTTCCTAGAATGATAGAAGTTTTCCATTGTTTAACCTATTGGAGAAAGAGGCGATAAGTTTCTTAATTTAAAAGTTAATTTTATTTGTTTCCAAATTTGTATTATACTGTGAATAATTGGATTCTTCTTATACAGTGGCTTGCAAACGTTTTCATACCCCTTGAACTTTTCCACATTTTGTCACGTTACAACCACAAACGTAAATGTATTTTATTGGGATTTTATGTGATAGACCAACACAAAGTGGCCCATAATTGTGAAGTGGAAGGAAAATGATACATGGTTTTCAAATTTTTTTACAAATAAAAAACTGAAAAGTGTGGCTTTTAATAATAGTTTAAAAATATTAACTTTAAATGAACAGAAACATTGTATTTGTGAGAACTGCATGATATTTAAACCATCTCCTGAAAAACAAAGCAAAGACAGAGCTGTTCAAATACATCTAAAAGTCACTTTAATTGTCATCTGAGTCGCTCTCGAGCAGAGCATCCTCCTCATCAAGCTCGTCACTGTCAGGGTGAGGTCCTGAGGCAAATGCTGCAGCTGGGTCTTCTCCCGTGTCAGGCCTCCTTGCCCTCATCCCTCCTTCATGCCACAAGCTGTAACAGGGTTTATTCCCGTACGTACACACACAAACAAACACTGTATGATACGTTCGATGCTCAGATCAGAATCAATACACTTGGGAATCAAGACAATGACTCGCTGGGAATCATAACAGTGATTCACAGAATATACCAAGCCCGCACTGCACCACAATAGCATGTGGCCAAAGCATTCACATAACATGCGAGCATCGTGCACGCAAGGAGGTGGGTCACTTATGCTCGCGAGATGAAGATGCTATTGCGACATTTTCTTGTTGGTCTTCTAGGTCTGCACAAGTACTTGAGAGTCTTCAAGTTACAACAGAAATCTTTATTACATTACTCAATGCTGGCAGAAAGACAACTCAAAAATGGCTGCACACACAGAATCTGACTGCACACACAGACAGGATGAACATCTCCCTTTGTCCTGTGCAGCGCCACCTGCTGCATGGGAGGAGCAACGGGTCCTCGCACCCCTCACAGTCCACCAAACATCACACTCCCCCTTTCCAGTTCGAACATCTCTATTCCTGAATGAGTCGCCTTGTGGAAATACCACGATTGCAACGTGTTGATTGACGAAGGACCACAGGCAGGTCGGCGGGGAGTTCGTCTGGCGGAACTTCATCAAAGTCAGGCACTCCAGTATCTACACAATTCGGCACTGGGGTGTCCGACTGCTTGGTTTTGGTCAGGTTCTGCACAGTCTTTGCTGGAGGAACACGGCTTCTTAATTGGTCATCATGCCGTCGGCATTGTTCGTCTTGTCCTTGGACGGTGTACAATTTGGTTCCAATGTGATCCATGATCCTGCCAGCATACCATTTGGTTTCCTTGGCCGTATAATTGCGGTAATATACGTAGTCGCCAATGTCGAATTTGGACTTGTTCGACTTAGTTGGCTGACTGCAAGCCGTATGAGAGTTACGGGTCAGGTTTAAAACTGATAGGGAAGAGCACACTTGACATCTGAGCATCATCTCCACTGGAGTTCGACCGGTAGTGGCAGTTTGGAACGGTTCGATATTGCTGTAAGCAATCGCGCAATGCTAATCGTTTCGATTTCTTTTCGATTCCTACAGCACGTTTCATGGCCTGCTTGAAAACGCCGATGAGCCGTTCTGCCTCACCATTTGAGGGCGGATGAAAAGGTGCTGATGTCAGATGCACGATTGAGTGTTGTTTGCACCAGTCACCGAACATTAGCGAGGCAAATTGGGGTCCATTGTCGCTTACGATTGTTAAGGGCAATCGCCAAATGGCGAACAAATCATCGAGCGCAGAAGTGGTTGTTTCTCTGGTTGGATACATTCATTTGGATAACATGTGGCCGTTTCGAATGGGCATCCATGACGACCAGCCACATGTCCTCCAGGATCGGTCCGGCAAAATCTGTGTGGATTCGCTGCCATGGTTGGTCGGGGATGTGCCATGCGGAGGACTCTTCCGGCGGATTTGGCGCAGTTTCAGCACATTATGTGCAGTCCTTGCAGTGGTCGGCGATATCAGTCTCGATTTTCGGCCACCACATATGCATGCAGGCGAGCGCCTTCATTCGCACAATTCCAATGTGTGTCTTGTGCAACATTTTCAGATTTAGTGATCGCAGTTCTGTCAGAATAATCACTCGACCATCGCGGAGCAGAAAGCCATCCTTTGAGGAGATTTCCGTTTGTGCATTCTGGAATGAGCGGAATTCCTTGTCCAGCTTAGGACTGTTTGGCCACCCCTGAGTGACAAAATGTCATACCTTCTACAAAAAGGGGTCTGTGCTCGTATAGTTGGCAACCGTCCTTGCGGAGATGGGAAAATCGGTGATGACCCACGTGTTGAGCAAGTTGACGTCCGTCTCAATTTCCATAATTGCCTCCTCTTTATCGAATGTCAGGTCGGGTCCAATTGGTAAACGAGACAGTGCATCCGCATTGGCATGCTCGGCAGATGATGTGGTAATCATATCCCATCATGATCAGGGCCCAACGCTGTAGACGCTGCAACGTCAAGACAGACAAACTTTTCTCCAGACTGAAAATAGTCAGCAGCGGCTTGTGGTCGGTGATGAGCAGGAAATGTCTCCCACTCAAATATTGGTGGAACTTCCGGACACCAAACACGATCGCCAGTGCTTCTTTCTCCACTTGGCTGTAGTTTATTTCGGCGGTCGTCAGGGTTTTGGACGCGAACACGATTGGTTCTTCCTTGCCGTTCGCCGCCGTTTGTGAGATCACAGCTCCAAGACCATACAGCGATGCATCGGCGGCCAGCGAGATCGGCTTTGATTGGTCATAGTGGACGAGCATCTCCTTCTGGGCGAGCATCTCCTTCAACCTGGTGAATGCATGGTCACACTCTTTGGACCAGTGCCATTTGACATCCTGTTTTCGCAGGTTGTTCAATGGTGCGCACAAAGTCGAAAGTGCCGGTATGAACTTGCCATAGTAGTTCACCTTGCCCATGAAGTTTTCAAGCTGCTTCACATTTTCGGGTGTCGGCAATTTCACAATGGTGTCCATTCTTTCTTCCGATGGCTTCAGATCGCTTGCCGAGATCACATGTCCGAGATATGTGACCTGTTGTCAAAAAAATGCGCATGCGCAACTTCATGCCGTAGTTGTTCAGTGGCTGAGGACCTGTTTTAGGTGCAGGTGTTCTTTCTCTGTACGGCCAGTGACAATTATGTTATCCAGGTAGGCGGCTACGTACGGAATCTCGGCAACCAGATTGTTGACCAGTTTCTGGAAGATGGCCGGCGCCGGTGCCGGTACAAATGACAATCGGTTGTATCTGAACAGTCCCTTGTGCGTGTTGATCACGAGCAGGTTCTTTATCTCGTCATCCAGTTCCACTTGGAGATACGCGTCGGACATGTCCAATTTCGAGAAGTGCTATCCTCCTTGCAGCTTGACGAACAGCTCATCCACTCTTGGTATGGGGTGTTGATCAATGTGCAATTGAAGGTTTACAGTCACTTTGTAGTCACCACAGATGCGCACCTTGCCGCCAGGCTTCTGAACAACATCTATGGGTGTGACCCAGTCGGAATGGTCCACATGAGTGATAATTCCCATTTCTTCAAGACGGTAGAGTTCCTTGTCGACGGCATCCATCCGACTGAACTTGGTTTGAAGAACCAAAGGACAGGATCGTCTTTGAGTATAAGCCGTGCCTTTATCTTTGTGCAATGTCCGAGTCCAGGTGCGAAAACAGCCGGAAACTGGTCAAGAACCTTCTGCAGGTTGTTCTCACACTTGCTGACCATGTTGCAATCCGGGGCAGATGACAATGCCAAAGTTGATCCATCGTAGATCAAGGCATTCATGTCAGGCTTGAAAGCATGGATCCAGTCGATGGCGCACAGGGATGTACCTTCTTTCCCAATGACGATCAGCGGCAACATCTGTGTCATACCATTACAGGAAATGGCGACAGTGCATTTGCCTTTCATGGGAATGGGCTGTCGTCCGTATCCGAAAAGGCGGATGTTGGCCGGTTTCAGTTTCGGCGATCCGATCCTCTCCCAGATGTCCTGACCCACTAGCGACATGGCCGCACCAGTGTCCACCTGGAACTGCAGATCGACGTTCGAGACCCGCAGCGAAATCCTCGGCTTGTCGGTGATCGTGGCCACACCGAGCACTTCAATAGAAATGGTCTCCGTGATTTGGTCGACTGTGTTTTGCGCTTTCTTGCCCTTTCTCAGCTGTCGTACGGATTGACACACTGCCTGGAGATTACCTTTCCGGTAACAGGCATAACAAATGGACACGATATACGGGCACTCACGGTGATGATAAGCAGTCGAACCGCACCGGTAGCAGGGTTTCGATCCTCCCCCCACAGAGGACGGCTCTTCTCAAACTGCCCCACATTCTCTGGATTTGCTCTGGGTCGATCAACTGGTTTCTCGCGTTGCGGACGAGTCTGATGAACTGTATTTACCTCCTGAGGGAGCTTCAACGCTGTTTCACCGGCCATTTTGTGCAGTTATTACTCAGCAGCTCGGCCATCTTAGCACACTGCAGCACATTCTTCAATGAGGCGTCCGATTCCTTGAGAATCGCATGCTGGATGAACGTGCGCCGGCAACCCATGACCAGCCTATCCCGCAACACATTGTCTTGGCACTTT
The DNA here is from genome assembly GCA_035221665.1 of Okamejei kenojei. Lineage (NCBI taxonomy): Eukaryota > Metazoa > Chordata > Chondrichthyes > Rajiformes > Rajidae > Okamejei > Okamejei kenojei. The sequence continues at coordinate 79,722,966 of CM069139.1, read as the reverse complement.
TCACAGCATTGAGTTTTAAAATCCCATGCCTTTGCCTTAGTGCGAAGTTCGGCAAGAAATTCGGTAATCGATTGCCCTTCCTGTTGCACCGTCTGGTAGAAATCAAAGCAAGCTGCGAGGAAATTTCGACTTTCTTCAAAATGCAGCTGCAAAGCCGTTGTGATTTCAGCACATGAGGCTTCAGTTACTTCTTTTGTAAGTAAATTTTGAAGCAGTGCAAAAGTTTCTGGATACATTGAAGAACACAAGAAAGCCTGCTTACTCTGGTCAGTCGTGATTACCATACTTTCAAAATAAAACTCAGCTCGCATTAAATACGACGACCACCTTTCTCGCTCGGGATCAAAATGATCGAATTGCCGAGACATGTTCGTTTGAGTTCACTACAAAACTCAAAAAATATATATTTAAAATAACGGCTCTTATCTGGGTCTTTGGATGCAATCCGAAGTATACCACTTCTGACGCCAGAATTGTCTTATTTGAAAAATTCATGCTTTATTTCCCAAGTTATTTATGAAAATGTTCACAAATCTGAAATGTCTTTGAAAATAGAGACCAAGCAGCTTTGGCTTTGACATCATAATGGCTCTGCAACGTCACAATGGCTCTCCTCCGGGGTCCCCAACGAGGGATCCCAGACTGCGGACGCCGCCAGCTGGAGCTCCGCAGACCGCGGCTTCAGTCTGCCGTGGGCCAGCGAACGGAGCACTCCCCTCCGGCGAGGGCTCACCCGCTCCATGACGAACATGCGCGCTGCGCCCGCTGCTGAAGCCCCAGGTGCTTCTCCGGGAAAGACCGCACCGATCCTTGCTGTTAGGCCACGGGGGAGGCTATATGGAAAAAGCCGCCTCTCTGTGGAGGAGGCGACCAAAACGGTTTGCCCCTTACCCCCCCCCACACCACCCCCCACACATGACACACAAAAAAACATTAAAAACATACGTTATGACACACTAAAAAAGCAAAAAAAGTTGAAAAAACTAACCCGCTGCTGGCAGGGCTGCCGGCTAGCAGTGCCCCTACCGACCAATCACAAGGTGACAACATTCCTGCAATATACCTATTGCCACATATTGATGGCACCTGAAGAATGTGTCCAGGTGCAATTCTATGTTACTCCTGCAGTGGATGATATGCAAGTAAAATATCTACATTAATGCTGGCCTACACATCCACTATCATCCCATGTCGTCGCTGTCCTCCCACCTCCCCCCTCCCCCAATACTATTGCCATTCTCAACCCCATCCCCATATCTTCATACTAGCCTTAGGCCCCAATCTTCCCTCGCACCCAACACACATATGCACACCACTCTTGATGCTGGCTCTGATCCCAATCTAGCCACAAATATATGCTGGTCATCCTAAAATACCTTAAGTCACATCTGCTGAAAAGTTGCTTGTGGAAATCAGTGTCATGATGGAATAAATTAATAAGAACTTTAATATATCATAATAGTGGAAACCAAAATTATATTTGGAAGAGTTAAATAAGAAAAGGTAGGAACAGTAGCAAAAAAAGTGGTCAGAAATATAGTTTTCATCATTTGCGTTTTAGTAATCAATTCACAAAGTAATGATTCTGCAGGCATCTAAGTAGTTTTTATATTCCTGTTGACACAAAGAACTGCAGATGATGGTTTACAAAATAAAAGACAATGCACTGAGGTAACTCAGCGGGTCAAGCAGCATCTCTGTTGAACATGGAATGGTAATGTTACGGGTCGATACCCTCGTTCAGACTGATTGACGGGGCTGGGGGTTGAGGGTTAGTGGGGAACTTCTTCCCCACTGGTTAGGTGGATATATGCGAGAGTGGGCTTTGAAAGGCAAATTAATGGAATGGTAATGTTACGGGTCAAATTCAGCTGTTTTAATCAGATCTTAAATTCTGGAAATGTTCTGATTAAAATGTCACCAATCTGAAACACTGACTTGTTACTCAAATGCAGTTCTTGGGGACTACTTTCACAGACTTTATCCTCCATCTAAAAATGATCAGAATATCTAAAATTCTTGGACTCACAATGTTATAACAGGAAGTCTTTTGCATGTGATAATTTCCTCATTACAGGCCATGCCCAAATTATGGACAACTGAATTATGGATACCTCTAAATATGAACAAAATCCTATAAAAGCAGTAAATTATCGTCCAAAATATGAACATATTAGTATACGTTTATTCATGTCACGTACTAAAATAGTGAAAAATGTTTTGCATGCTCCCCTGGCAAATCATAACATACATCCCTCCTCCTTCCCAGTCCTCCAACTAGTCCCACTGTCTCCACCTACTTTCTTTCTTTATCCTACTCCCTCCCCGAAAACAGTGTGAAGGAATGTCGCAAATTCCTTCTCTCCATAGATGCTGCCACACCTGCTGAGTTCCTCCAGCATTTTGTATCTACCAACCTGATTTTCCCAGTCTACCTGCATGTTGAAATCTCCCATAAGAACCGTAGCATTACCTTTGTGACATGCCAATTTTAAAATCTTGATGATTCAACTTGGACCCCACAGTGCATTCAGAAAAACCAAGCCATGAAGACAAAGGAATTGTCCGTAGACCTCCAAGACAGGATTGTTTCGAGACACATATCTGGGGAAGGGTATAAAACAATTTCTGCAGCGTTGCAGGTCCTGAAAAGCACAGTGGCCTCACCAGGACTTCATAGAGCTGGCCGCCAGCCAAACTGAGCATTCAGGGGAGAAGGGCCTTGGTCAGGGAGATGACCAAGAACCCGATGATCACTCTGACAGAGCTCCAGAGTTCCTCTGTGGAGATGGGAGAACCTTCCAGAAGGACAACTACACCGCCCGCCTGGGACTTCGACATCGGGAGAGAAATGGTGTGGGGGAGTGAGAAGAACTTTGCCTTCCATCACAGTGAGGAGGAGATTCACTGTGATGGATGTTTGTGTGAATTGAATCGTTTGTGTGTGTTTTTATGAATTGTTCTGTTTGTACGGCTTGTAGAAACGGAGTTTTGTTCAAGCCTCTCTGAGGTTCGAATGACAAGTAATAAAATAAAATAAAATCAAATACATCTTCAGCACTCCACCAATCAGGCCTATATGGTAGAGTGGCCAGAAGGAATCCACTCCTCAGTAAAAGGCACATGACAGCCCGCTTGGAGTTTGCCAAGAGACACTCAAACAAGATTCTCTGGTCTGATGAAACTGAGATTGAACTCTTTGGCCTGAATGCAAAATACCATACCACAGTCTGGTCGTATTGGTGGAAATGTGTCAGACTCGATAACAATCAGCACGGGAGCACCTCAAGGCTGCGTGCTCAGCCCCCTGCTGTACTCACTCTATACTCATGACTGCGTAGCCGGTCATAGTGCGAACTCCATCATCAACTTCGCTGACGACACCACTGTTGTGGGACGTATCACTGATGGGGATGAGTCAGAGTATAGAAGAGAGATCGAGCGACTGTCTAGATGGTGCCAGCACAACAACCTGGCCCTCAACACCAGCAAAACCAAGGAACTGATTGTGGACTTTGGAAGGAGTAGGATGGGGACCCACAGTCCTGTTTATATCAACGGGTCGATGGTTGAAAGGGTCAAGAGCTTCAAATTCCTGGGCGTGCACATCTGTGAAGATCTTTCCTGGTCCGAGAACACAGATGCAATTATTAAGAAAGCTCATCAGCGCCTCTACTTCCTGAGAAGATTACGGAGATTCGGTCTGTCAAGGGGGACTCTCTCTAACTTCTACAGGTGCACAGTAGAGAGCTTGCTGACCGGTTGCATCATGGCTTGGTTCGGCAACTTGAGTGCCCTGGAGAGGAAAAGACTACAAAAAGTAGTAAACGCTGCCCTCATCGGCTCTGATCTTTCTTCCATCGAGAGGATTTACTGCAGTCGTTGCCTCAAAAAGGCTGGCAGCATCATCAAGGACCCACACCACCCTGGTTTCCACTTCTTCTATGTTCCGGCGATTATTTCAAAAAATTCAAAACCAGCCGCGACTAAAAATAGGTTGCCGTTTTAAAAATTGGTAATTTTTTAGCCGAAGTCGGTTGCGATGCTCGTTGAAGGTGGTTGCTGGAGGTTGCAGGTAGTGGACGGTAAGACCTCCCTGGTGGAATAAAACTGGGTGAAAAAAAGTTCTTACCTTCCACTACCTGCAACCTCCAGCAACCACCTTCAACTAGCATCGCAACCGGCTTCAACTTAAAAATGACCTATTTTTAAAACAGCAACCTATTTTTAGTCGCGGCCAGTTTTGAATTTTTTGAAATAATCGCCGGAACATAGAAGAAGCGGAAACCACTTTCGACCATTAGGGAGACTGACAAAAACCTCCGGGAACCGCACGGAAACCTTGGGTGGGGCGCAAAGTCTCCAAAGGTTTCCTAAGTGGGACAGGGGCATAAGGAGCTGCCTCATCAACCTTTTCTTCCGAAAAGTTGAGGGCACGTTTGGGTGAGCCCGAGGGGCTCTGGGGAGAGACCGTAGGGGAACACCGTCGCGGGGGTACTGGTGAACCGGTTACAAAAGAGGAAGGGGGAGCAAACCGGCACGGGGAGTGATGGGGAGTGGCAGCAGCAGGTACTGGAAGGGCTGGAACAGCGATCACTTTAGAGGTCAGTGGAGGGACGTCAGGACCCTGGAGTGCCGGACATTGTTCCTTCACTGGAAGGAGGTGTTGACAGTGTTAGGTACTCCCCCCCCTCTGGTGAATGCTATGTACTTAACTGTTCTGTTTCTCTCCTGAGTGCAGGCCCCGTGGCTGGGAGTCAGGAATCAAAGGGTTAAGGGCTCCTGTACTCGATTGGCCAAGCTGCATCAGGTGACAGGTGACTCATCGGAAGCTTAAATACCAGAATCTCCCAGAATTCTCTCTCTCTTCATCGACCCTGGCTCATGAACAGACGGTGGTTTGAACTGCAGGAGGCCTGGCCACATGGCATAGAACTTTGTGTATTATTACCTACATTTGTCAATTAATATTGAATTGGGACGGATAAGGGCTGACCTGAGGGTTTTCGTGTATTTTGTTTCAGGGTTATTTCCATTTAGGCAGGTTAGAGACTCTAGTTCAACGGCCCAATGCGAGGCTGGCTGGAGCACTGTTATCTTTGTTTATTAGTTTATTCTTTTCCTTGTCTGGGTTGTTTGGATCAGGTTTGGGTTTTAACAAAATAAAATACTATTTTCTTGAACTTGAGCCTGGTTTTTGACTATGTTACGCGGCTCTGAAGTACCTGCATTCAGGAGTCGTAACAACGGGTGCGTCTGTAGATGGTACCATTGACATCGACAAGGTAGGAACGTGGTTCCTTTGCATGGATGAACCCCAGTTTGGTATGTCCTTTGTCTGTCTGTAGACAAACCACTTGGCCTTGGATTAGTGGCTTAAGTGGCTTGCTGGTTTTCTCGTAGGCACTTTTCTGCTTGTCTCGATTGGATTGCACGCGCTTTTAACTACAGCAGAAAACTTTGGGCTTTAAGTGATCCTGTGTCACTGGCAATGGAGGTCTCGTTCGGCAGGACATCAGTCACTTGGCTGGAGAGCCAAGAACATTGTCTCTGGCAATATTTCTCAAGTTCAACAGGTCCAGGTATACGTCAGATTTGGCCAGGTAGGAGCGTTCCATGAGATGTTTAGCGCTTCCAGACAGCACGTTCGGCAAGTACATCTGACTGTGGGTATTTTGGGCTGCTGGTGACATGTTTAAAGTTCCAGCGCTTGGCAAAGTCTTTGAACTTTTGACTGGTGAATTGTGTCCCGTTGTCAGTCTGAAGGCGGGTTGGAATGCCATGTACGGAGAAGTGCTGTCAGAGTTTCTGGATTACTATTTCTGAGAAGATGGTTGGCATAGTCAATTTCAAACCAACTCGAGTACGAGACACTAACACGAGATAATGCTTCTCCTGCCAGTCGAAGATATTGGCAGCCATGGATGACCATGGTAGAGAAGGGGCAGGTTGGGACAGCAGTGGTTGTTTCTGCTGGTGTGGTACCAGTCTGTTGCAGATCGCGCATGACTGTTTTTTCCCGAATGTACTTGGTCATTCCGGGCCAATAGATCATTTCTTTAGCGCGTTGTTGGGTGGCTTCAACGCCTGGGTGGCCACCGTGGATCTCCTCGTAATACTCATTTCACAGAGGGGGGGGGGGATGACCGTCTTATGGCCCTTTCATATCACTCTGTCCTGTAGCACAAGTTCGTCACATACCAAAAAGTGGGGTCGCAGTTCAGAAGGGGTTTTGGACTGTTTGTTTGGCCAGCCGCCTTTGACCATCCACCTTCCCAAGTCAGCAGCTGGGAGGTTTTGTCTGCGGCAGTGTGTTCGGTGAGGCGGCGCAGGCGGTCAGTTGGAACGAAAGAAACTTTCAGAAAGTATCTTTTTCAAATGGGTGTTGTTCATTTGTAGCACATGGTGGTCGAGATAGAATGTCTGCGATGTGCATGTCTTTACTTTTTTTGTAGACAATGCGAAAATCGAACCGTTGTAGCTGCATCATCATGCATTGAAGCTTTGCTGGGGCTGCATGGATCGGCTTGCTTAGGATAGTAACCAACAGTTGGTGATCAGTTTCTACCGCAAATGTCTTTGAATTTGGATCAGACAAAAACTATGGAGAGCAGTTCTTTCTCTATCTGTGCATAGCGCTGTTCGGCATCTGTTAGTGTTCGTGAAGCGTAGGATACCGGCATGACATCGCCGTTGAACGAGGTCTGCAGGCATGCAGCGCTTAGTCCATTCTGGGATCCATCACCGATAATCGTGACTGGCAGGTTTAGACTGAAGTAGGACAGAGTGGGTGCACTGGCGAGCTGTCATTTTAAAGTCTTGAAAGCTCGCTGGTGGTTTGGGTACCAGGACCAGGTGTTGTCCTTATGGGTTAGTTGACGCAGAGGGGCTGACAATTCGCTGTGATTGGGGATACAATTTCCCAGGTAGTTGACCATGCCTAGAAATCATTGTAGGCTGGTGACGTTAGTTGGTACCGGCAGCTGGTGAACACGTACCTATTTAAGTGACTTTGGGAACTCTGAACTTGCACTTCAGAGGTTTCAGTTTTAAATTCATGTCTCTGGCATGGTCCAGTACTTTACGTGGGTTGGCATCGTGCTATAAACTAGGATGTCGTCAACTATGATGGCACAGGGAAATTCTGCGAACAGTTGTTCCATTGCACGTTGGAAAACTTCGCTGGCAGAGTTGATGCCAAAGGGCATTCTTAGGAATCGGTAACGTCTGATAGGGGTGGCGAAGGTTGTTAACGCCGAAGAAGCACGGTCTAGCGAGATTTGCCAGAACAAGTTTTTGGCATCCAAGACTGAGAAAACCGTTGCGTTACCGATTTATGCCGCTACGTCTTCGGTGTTGGCATTTGATTGCTGTATTCAAATTTTTAGGATTGATGCAGATGCGCAACTCCTTTTTGTCTTTCTTTGTGGTGACAACCATTGTGGAAACCCAATCGGAGGGTTCGCTGACTTCGGCAAGAACTCCAATGGAGACCATATGTTTCAGTTCATCGTGTATTTGCTCACGCATACCATGCGGAACGTGGTGAGGGGCACGTACTATTGGGGTGACTATGGTAAAAATTGATCTTGTATATTGTTTGTTGCCGAGTTTGTTGTCAAACAAATCCTTGTAGTTGGATAGCATCTGTCTGGTTGGTTCCCTGTCAAACAGAGTTTGTTGTCAGCACGCCCGAAATAGACCAAACGCAGGTCGTGGTACGCATCGATGCCTAGCAAGGTTTCAGAACTTGGCTGAACGATGTAAAATAGCAAGTCCTCGGTCTGTTCATTGATGGTACATTTGAAATCAGCCTTGCCCAGCGGGTGAAGAATTTCTCCTCCGTAAGCATGTAGAGTGGAGGAGTCTTTTTTCATGAGCTCAGTGGTTCTCATCTTGTTGAACACTTGAGTGACATGACATTCACACGGGTGCCGGTATCGACTTTGGCGATCAGTGGTTAGTTATTGATTATCATGGTCACAGCATGTTCAGTCACTTTGCCTGGGGTGCGCGGGTGTAGGGAAAGTACGGTAGACTCAGTGTCTGTGTTATCAGAGTCATTCCCGTGGGAAGATTCGTCTTGTTCATGGCAATCCGAATCAGACGGGTCTTGTTGAATCAGGTGCAGCTTCGTCCTTGAAGCTGTACTCCCACTGGATCGACAACAATCAGCAAAGTGGTTGAGTTTCTTGCAATTATGACATACTTTTCCATGGGCTACGCAAAATTGGCTCCCCCTGGGGTGGAAATACTTACAGTTTGTGCACCTCGTGTTAGGCATGTTGTGATCTTTGCTGGACGCATTGAGAAATCTTTGCGGAGAATAACTAGCCAGATTCACATTCAACTGTTGATTAGCATTTGCGCTATCAAAATCAGCCACAGTGGTGCCACAATCTCAGCCATCCGACAAGCATGAATTGCTTGCTCTAAAGTCAGTTCTGCATTCCACAGCAGTTCGGCTCGCAGCTTGCGGTCACTCATTCCCACCATTTTTTCCCGAACTAACTCATTTGTCAACTCACCAAATCGGCATCAAGAGCTGATGTGTCTCAGGTCACTGTTGAATCATTCCACAAGCTCGTCAGCCTGTTGCATTCGAGCAAAAAATCTTGTTCTCTCAAGGATTCTGTTAGAAGGCAGGTCACACAGTTCTCTAAACTTCCTCAGCAACACCATAGAGTTGTCAATAGATTCAGCTGGCACCATGTAAAGAGTCCAAACTCACACAGGTTGAAACACAAGCATCTTTATTGGTCATTAACTACTAAGCAGGTCATCACGTGCTCGTACTGCTACTCTAACTGGTAGACAGTGGGTAGGATCTTACACTATGAATGTTATAATTAGGCGGAGTTATAATTACTAAGCATTCTAATTGGCCAACATGATAAAGCCAATCTACATCCTTGATGAAAACCTGCTCCGGAGCGTTCAGGACCTCAGACTGGGGCAGTTTATGATACGAATAGTCTGTAAGCGTCACAAAAAGCCTGTAAGTGCCAAATGACATGTAAAAACCTAATGATGGATAAGATTTGTACCAATTTTCAGATGTTAATTTACATGACACAATTTTACCTTCTATGGTAGTAGAGTTCCTACACTTGTTCAACTTGCATGCTGTAACTGTTCCACTGTTATTTCCCTTCCTGATTTCCTGTAAAGAAAGCAAAAAAGACACAAATAATTCTACTCTTCAAGAGTTTATTTAACAAGGATTTCTAAATCTGTGAAAAATTGTATAATTAAAAAGATTCAATCTTGATACTGATCCAAGTTAGTTCTATTAATCTATTGCATTTTTTGTAAACTGCACATCATTTTTATGTAGCCTAACATTGAAATTATTTTGATATATTATCAATATTGGGATTGCAGGCACACTATCAGGAACTCATGCCTACAAACCACGGAATAATGATCGAGCAAAATTTCTACTGCAGTGATGAGCAAGGCCACTATCTTTTACATTATATTAAATCTTTCAAAGATATCTGTAGAAGAGTCCATCAAACATTTTCTTTGAAGAGTTCTCCTTTGTAGCCCAGTCAACTAATGCCCAAAATACGTAGGAAGGAACTGCAGATGCTGGTTTTCATTGAAGATTGACATAAAATGCTGGAGTAACTCTGCGGGACAGGCAGCATCTCTGGAGAGAAGGAATGGGTGGTTTTTCGGGTCGAGATCTTTCTTCAGAATACTCAAAATACATTATCAGGCAATATTTCAATGAGGGTTGTGAAGTTATGCAGAGCTAAATAAAAATGACTTTGGTGTACCATGTCCTACTTTAAAACTGCACAAAAGCAATTTTTCCAATTTAAAGCCATATAAACATGCCTTTTCTTTAGATTGCCATTCTCAAACACAGGACAAAATATTTAATAACCAATTACCAGAAGCTATGTTAAAGTTCAATTTGCTTCAAACAGATAACAACACAAAATTTAGTAATACAGTAATGCCTTTATTTCGCCAGGCGGGAGTGGGAACCTCTTGCCTTGTTCATATATGGTTAAAATCAGAGGATTGGGAGGTGCGTCCGATAGCGGAAAGGTTAGCCCATATATGGTTATGCTGACGGAGCTATTTTTTACAGATTCAAGCACTCGTGTTTTTTTACCATGTTGATTAATTGTTTGTACATTACAATCTGCAGAGCAAAGGCTATGAACCTGGTTGTCTGAACATCTTTCTGATTGTTTATATCATAGAGCAAAAATAACGAGTCTTATTGTGCTGAAATCTTGCTTGTGTTAGAGAAGAAAGGCAAAACATTCATGTTATTGTGCTGTAATCTCGCTAGTGTTTGTATTATAGGACAAGACACTTGGTGTTTATGCAGAACTCTCGCTAGTGTAGTAGGAGAAAGGTTAGGCATTCATTTTCTAACTTCTAAATCTACAGCAGAATCCATTTTGTAACATAAATCTTTAAACTCTTTCATTCCTTCCTCTTATCATTACAAGATTACATTTACAGTCTGTGATAGGTACACAATGGTCACAAGAATCTAACAATAAAAATCAGACCAAAAAAAGATAGAGCCATAATGTAACGCTGTACCCCAGAGTCCACCAAACCATCTGAATGGCCCCCAGCTCCCACTTCCTTCATTGTACCAATGCATGTCACTGCCAACCTTACGGATCTTTATGATCAATACTTATATTATAGTAAGAAAGGATTTTATTATTTTATTTATTAATCAGTTGCAGAAATAGAGGCATACGTGTCCGATTGTAATTTGGTTTGAACCAGTCCTTGAAGGGATACCTTCTTCAGCATGCATTAGGATATGGCACAATCCCAACATACTAATCAGATAGGAAAGCCCGTTTTCCTCACAGCTGCAAGTTCACTGTGTTCTGTGTGAAAGTTGTTAGTTGAATTTCATATTCTAATATCTACCTTCATATCCCAAATGCTGATCGACATCCCTGGCAGCCAAGGGTATGCTCATAACCCACATGCAAAGTGTGTTACATTTACTGGTTGTGGTGGTCTCAGAGAAGAGATTGTAGTGCATGAGCTGTTTCCCAAATATACTCCTTTCCCTGGGTTGTTACAATGAAAAGTGGCATTTATTGGTTAACGGGGATTGTTTACTAGTCTCATTTGGGGAATTTTCCTAATTCTGGTCTCATCTATTTTCCAACCTGGGGGAGTGTACCATCCTTTTAAATTGTATATATATGTATATATATATATATATATATACACATGCATACATGCATATATATATGCATGTGTGTGTATATATATATATATATATATATATATATATATATATATATATACACACACACATAAATATATATATAAAAATATATATATATATCAAATAAATACTATATTATATATAATTTATTTATTAGTCCTTGAGTATTCTTAAATGGAATGGCAAGCATAACTCATGGACAAAAAGATATAGTCCAGGCCATCTGGGCCATTTTCAGGACACCGTGTAGAGTTATTAATTTAATTGTCCTTTTTCCAGTTACCAATTCTTTTGCAATAGGTTAGATGTATCCAATGATGATGATCTTCTACCTTTACTGCTGGAGGTGTAGTCAGTACTTGGAAGGGCCCCTTCCACCGTTCTCCCAGTTACTTATTAGTATGTAGTCTCCTAGTTGTAAGGATTCGCCGTTATGGTCCGCTGATAGTAGTTTCTGTGTTTCTGTGGTTCAGTGGCTTCTGTAAGACTGACAAGGTTCGGGTCAATTGTTGTGCATATGTAATTAATTCATCGCTAAGATGCTGTCCAGTCTCAGTCAAGGCTTTACCTAAACTCTGTAACTACTTCCAAGGCAAACCCTTTAAAAATAGATCATTATAAAGAAAAAAACAGTATAAAAATTATTTCCAATTCATTCAGTCTATCTTCCCAAATGCACAATTTCAAATTAACAGATTTTTTTTCCTGAAATAAAGGCATTTCCAATCTCATCCAACACCTCAATCTGGATTCCACATGGCCAGTGTGCAATTCAGATCTCTCCTGAATTCAATTTAAAAAGGGAAGACATAGGAAGAAATCAAACTTAAAATACCGACAAGGTCACCAATCCTAATGCCAGGTTACGCAGCAAAGAAAATGAAGAGTCTCTTTGCTGAGCCACATCTCGTTTAATAAAAGTTGAGAAGACAGAGAATAAACAGTTAATTTCCACATAGGTAGCCAACGCATTTCCAAAGAACAAAGGAAAAGAAAATAACTGTGTGCAGCTCCACCCCGACACAACCGCAACTTCTTAAAAGGACACTACCTCTTAAAACACATGATACTCCATAAAGATGTATCACGTAAATGAGCAAGCTCATTCCATGACATCCTATTTTACTTCGGAGTCACGTGAGTAACTACGTGAAGAAGCCCCGCCTGGCGCTGGAACGGCATGACGTCGACGCTGACGGCAGAGCATGAGCTGCAGAGGCAGCTCCTCGACAGCGGTAGGTACGGGCCCGCAGGTAAGTGCAGTGGAAAAACACTTTCAGGGTCTAAAAAACTCCGTGGATGGTATTGAATACCAGGATTTAAAACTAATTTAAAAGTAAAAAATAAGTAAAAGTTAAAATAAAAGGAAATACTTTATATAAAAAACAACAGAGTTTTAAAAGAACGTCCTAAGGGAAGACTAAAAAAGCTTTATGGCTTGAAAAAAGAATGGAAACAAGATTCCAAAAAAATAAAAATAAAATAAATAAAGAATTCAAGCCAAAAAGGGTTAAAAGGCCCAAAAACATTCCCTAACCTACCCTAAAGGGGTTTCATATATTAATATATATGATGAAATGTTGTGGGAATATCTACCTCAGATATGTTTGAAGGTAGTCTCCTTGAGGGAAAAACTCAGGAGTAACAAGGACAGTAAAAATAAAATGGAAAACTGACCCTAAAAATGCACTGATAGTGGTGGCTGGTCATGAAGTACCCACCACAGCACCAGTAAAATAAATAAAAATACATAAAAATGCACTGATAGTGGTGGCTGGTCATGAAGTACCCACCACAGCACCAGTAAAATAAATAAATATATATATATATATATATATATATATATATATATATATATATATATATATATATATATATATACATACACATACATACATACATACAGGTGGAGGTACAACACCTGAATAAGAAGTGAGGCCATGGAAAATAACCATGGAAACCAAAATTAGTTGGTCTCTCACTAAAGCTGTTATGATTAAAACAGCAGAATAATAATAAAACGTTTATGTTTTATTTAAGTACACTTCAGCACAAAATATATATAGAGATGTACCAGGTACGATACCTGAATGAATGAGTGAGGCCATGAAAAGTAAATATGAAAAAAAAATTAATTGGTCTCACCAAAGCTGTTATGTGAAACAGCAGAATATGATAAAAACTTTTAAGTTTATAAAGATATCAACGGTGAATCCGTTTATGATATCCATGTCTCAATTATATGAGATATAAGGAAATACGATTTTAAAAGTATTTCAAACTAGTGCATGGCATTTCCATTCAATGGAAAACAAATAAAATATTGTGCAAATAACCAATACATTTGAAGTAAAATAAATTGCCATCAGTTTGTGGAGCTCAATGGGAAGAAATATATAATATTTGGGACCAAATCTGCACTCTCTAGATTTGCAGATCAATACAAATCAGGTTATGTTAAAATCCTGATTATTAGGGAATGAAACCTGCCTTATGATTATTCAAAATATTGATTACAAAAGAACAGACTATTGGTCTTTAAACTTTGGGGGGGGGAAATTATGATCCAATGTAAAGATTTGATAATGGATCAAAACAAAGACAGAAGTATGATAAATAAACATAGTCAAACATAGCCTTATCCGAACCCATATAATTGGGAAAAGGAGGCTTGAAGTACGTTGAAGAAGTGCAAACAACTGTTACAAAATAAATTCATGAAATCTCTGATTGTGGGGGATTACAGGTGTATTATAATCATTAATTTAATAAAACTAAGGACTACAAAAAATTGTAGAAAGGATTGGTTCACCTGTATAAGAAAACCTAAAAATTTGATTTTAGGTTTGCACCCAAAAGTAACTCCAATAAAGAAGGGGTACGTACATATATATATTATAAAATTACCTCAGTGTAAAGATGTGATGGTATAAACCACACAAAACATCATTTTATATACAATTTCAACAGTGTAAGAACATTTTATTAAAATGGAAACATTTTCAACATTGAAATACAGTTGTTATTAACAAAGTGTTAATCAGATATTACAGGTGCTTGAAATTAATTTAAATGGGTCAAGCGGTGCAAGTTAAAACATTGTCTAAAGGATTAAAAACCAGTTCAAGGCTGTTACACAGAATACTGGAAGAACAATTTTACTGATAAAAGATCAACACTTGCACTAATGGGGACATGGTCATGGCTTATCTTGATCACATTTAAATTGGAAGGTTATAAAGAGTCAGCTGCAAATTAGTGCTGCAATTACAAGCCTGTTGAAAGGCAAGGACTTGACCCATCACATAAAGCCTATGTTTTAGGCATGCATAAATATTCATAAATTACTATTCTGGATTTAGGAGAAATTCAGCACCACAAGAGATGGAAAATTGTTCCATGATACAAATATGTCTCATTGCTTTGTTGACATACTTTGTCCCTCCATTAGAAAAGGAGCCTAGGTAAAGAGTAAATAAAGCTCCAAAAGAAGGAATACAGAAGCTTATAAGAATATGTATGCCTTTGTGAGAGGCTTATGCAAATACCAAATGATACATTATCATTATTAAAGTAATGGAAAAAAAAGGGGGGTTCACAAGCTGCTTCAACTATAAGCTTAGCAGCTGTTGCAAGCTGAAGCAAGTATTAACAGACAGCTTCTGTGAATATTTGGGTAAGATAAGAATATTATCTATTCTTATAAAAATAATTGATACATCTCTTGTTGGGACTATGGACAATAATACCAGGTAATTGCAAATGGATTGTCCTAAGAAATTTCTCCAAACATTTGTATTAATTATTGAAGTATAAAGAGTTATGGATTAAATATTGATTGTTCTATTATGGAAGTGTCCATGTCATATCAAGGTGAACAATACCACGGCTGTGGCATATATTAAATCACATAAGATAAGTAAAATAATAATCATGGGGTTATCTGAGTAAACAGATGTGGCATATTCTAAAATGTTTTAGTCCAGCTGTTTATCTCTAAGAAAGAGACAATGTTATCGGAGACAACAAATTAAGGGGGGAAAATACATTGTCATTAATATGGATTACTTACGATTAATCTGGTCATATACAGATTAAATCACCGATCTTTCAAATGTTCTCGTGGGTAAACCAAGAACAGGAAAGGTGGATGCTTTTCTCTCAATTACATGAGGATAAATGTTCTTTTATGTTCCTCATTTTTTGTCTGATAGGGCAGTGTCTGATGAAAATGTAGCAGGACACTGCCAGAGGCATTTTGGTGGCCCAAAACGGATCCTTCATGGTTTTCATAAATATTGAGTGATGTTGAACCACTTGTGATGATTCATAGTTGCAGTAATTTATTGTTGTACAAAGGCATCCATGACATGAAAATATGAATTGACTATCTGCAGGTTGACCAGACCATTACAACAGTTTGATGGTCAAAGAAGTCTATGAATGTTTAACTAATATAACAACATAACAATAAAATAATTATGTATAAAGAAGTGTTATACCTGCAATTTGCAGAAATAAGTTTAAAAAAAAAACAATATTTTTATAAGAAATTGGAAGTCTGTGTATACAGTAAAGTTATTTGTCATATTAGATATATGTGAGTTCCTTGTGGATTCCATTTTTTCTGAGTATCTAATTGATAGAGCCAATAATAGGGCTCAGAGTGTTTATCATCCTATTTACAGACAATATACTAACCAAGAAATTATCGGGTTCATTCGTAATATCCCGATATGAAAAGGGATATATATGTAGATATAAATATATATATATACATATATATATATACATATACATATACATATATACATATATATATATACACATATATACACACACATATATATATATATATATATATATATATATATCAGGACTATATTGATCTCCAGACTTATGTATTGCAATTTTGGACAGATTATATATATATATATATATATATATATATATATATATATATATATATATATATATATATATATATATATATATATATATATATATATATATATATATATATATATATATACACACACACACATATATATATATATATACACACACACACATATATATATATATATATATATAATCTGTCCAAAATTGAAATACATGTCAGGAGATCAATATAGTCCTGAATTGCCTTAGGCAATGGACTCCAATTCTATCAATGATTCAAAAAGGTTAACATTGAAAGTAATAATGCTGATGACTTTAGTATCAATATAAGAGTGCAAACATTGCAAATATTACGTTATATTTGTATATGGATACAGATTACATTATCATATATGTTGATGAATTTACCAAACAAAGCAGACCAAGAAGAGCTGAAACCAAGGTAAACCTATAAGCATATCCTGTCGGCCTTTAATTGTGTGTGTGTGTGTGAACATTGATGAAATATGTTGAAGTAAGTAAGAGTCTCTGTGGTGATGAGACTGCACTACTTATTACACACAAAAAACCACATTAGGTTTCAGTAAAAACTGATGGTTCTAGAGAAATGTATTCTAGATGGTTAAAAATGGAATAACACTCAGTGGAACTCGACACTGAAATGTGGAAAATCACTCTGTTAAGGAGGTAGATAAATTCACAGGAATGGCACAGGATGAGCCGCTCGAGCAAAGATGCAAGGCCACAGGAGGGTGTAAAATAAATATTAAATTAAATGGAACCAGTCATGGTGTCAGGATTGGACACGGAGTGTTGGGTTCTCTATAATTGTTGCTTTGTTCATACCATCAAATTATATATATCAATTGATATTTGTGATAAACTTGCCTTTCAAATGGAAAGGGCATTACTTTTATTCTTTTATAATGTGAAATAATTTATCACATAACTTGAGGCAATGTTTGGGGGAAAAAATGTGTTATTTTGCTCATTACTGTGTTGAATGAGCCAGAGTGTCGTATGGAATGAGTCTACAACATAAAAAACACAGAAAGCTTCAAAATCTTCACGTAGTCACTCACGTGACTCCGAAGTAAAATAGTAAGATTAAACGAGAACTTACCAGTTCGTAGTTTGACCGTTATTTTATGAGGAGTAACGATGAGGGATTACGTGCCCTCCACTCCCGACCCTCATAAAATAAATGATCATCTGGTAGTTCTAAATCTATGTTGAGCCTTACTATCTTACTCCGGCTGTTATGTTCTGTGTTTTTCATGCCGCTGCTTTGAAGTATGCCGTTCCAGAGCCAGGCGGGGCTTCTTCACGTAATCCCTCATCGTTACTCCTCATAAAATAACGATCAAACTTCGAACTGGTAAGTTCTCGTTTAATCTTACTATTTCATCGGAATTATAGGATTAATTCAACATTCACCCAGAACCGGTTCCACAAACAAGTAACAGTCTTTACACCCTTTACATCACTCTACACCCTTTTTTCTGTGACATTCACTCACAATTTTCCACACCTCATGGAATATGCTGAATCTCAGATATTCACTCACTTTAAAGCAATAACATTCTCACAAGAGTAAAACACTGTTACACACATCTCAAGGAAATCATGCAAAAACTCTTAAAACTTTGATTATCCCCAAAATATCCATACTATGTTCATAAATACAACACATACTGAAGAACGGTCTATCGAAATACACATTTACACATCCCTTATATCCCACTCGACTCTCTCTCTCTCTGTTGCTGCTGCTGCTGCTACTGCTCCCCCTCTTAGATACGGGTCATTTAATTAAAGCTTCAAAGTTTAAGCTACATTCCACATTCACTTCCCTTCTTTTCAGCATGCGTAAGGGAGTATATATAGAATGGGCAGGAAAGCATCAGGTACACAAAATTGTTTGAGAGGGGTGAGCCAGAGGCCCGTCAAAGAGTCAACGGCGTAGACCTCTAGTTTCCAAATATATTTTTACGTTGCAGAACATCATGAATTTACATTCCCTTTTCAAACAGAGCCGTTCTGTCTACTAGAATCTTTGGTTTTGCGGGGACCAATGTGCAGAATTCATAATCTGCTGTGCGGACAGTAAAGTTAGCTGGGGGATTCCCCCGGGAGACTTTGTTGTGGCCACTCATATGGGCATTGCATTTAATAATGGGCAATTGGACTGGGACGAATAAGGCATGCAATAGTTGGTGCAGTAGCCAGCACTGTTTTTAAGTTGCGAAAGTCTTCTTCTTGTTGGTGAGAGAGAATTGCTGTGGTGCCTTGGCAGAGGCACGAGCAACAGTTTAATGTATCCACTGCCAGTAGAAATTAACCAAGGCCAGAAAAGCCCTCATCTGTTTTAGGGGTGGGTGGGCTGGTATGGTTCACAATGGGATTGGTCCGATTCCCTGTAATTCAGGGTCTTGCCGCACCTCACACTTGCTCGGTTACTCACAAACTTTCCCCTCTCTCTCCATCAGGGAGACGAGCTCTGTATTTACAAACAGGTCACAGTTTGTTGTTTCAAGTTTGTTTTAAACTGTACCGACTGTTGGCTGCACAATATTAAAGTTCTTAGGGCAGTGAATAGCCTCAGGGTAGCTAAGGTACTGTAGATCAGTATCACTCCGCCCACAGGTTTAATAGAAAGCCTGTTTTCTCTTTCTTCCCCAGTCTTGAGTTACGTGTTAAGATGAAGTTACCTATGCTGTATCGCTAATAAAAGTATTTTGATCGTAATCACCGTTCGTGAGTGAAGTCATTTCAACAATAGGTTCCAACAAAATGGTGTCAGAAAACTTGGACTCACTCCTTGCCTAATTATATTGCTTTTATTTTACTTTGTTATTTCATCCAGTATATGTTCTACTATGACTTCTGCTCTCAGAAAACCAGAGATCCTGGTGTTTGACGAAGACCTCACAGAACGGTGGCGCATATTTGAAGAGGATTTCACCATTTACATAGACACGGCTCACCCAGCTGCTGCTCCAGGTGTTCGTGCCTCAATACTCCTTAATCTAACAGGCACAGAAGCTGCTCGGCGTGCCAGAAGATTTGATTATGAACCAGCTATATTTGACCTGACTGGTGTCCAGATTGCTCCGGCTGAATCTATCAGGGACCCCGACTGCTTGCTACGCAAATTCCAACAGTTATGTGAGTTACAACCAATTTAGTCATGGAGAGACACTTGTTCTTCTCACGAAGCCAGAGACATGGCAAACCTGTTGAAACGTATATTAGTGATTTGAAGTACAATGCTACTTGGTGCGCTTTTGGAGATTTATGTGACAGCTTAGCCAGTGACTGTCTGGTCTATGGTGCCCGCAATGATAAATTACGGTTCCTTGGGATGGGTGAGCGGTGGGGGGAAGGGAAGGATAGTGGGACATATCTCCGTTTTTTTTTTTCTTTTCACTTTTTTTCCTCTTCTCGCACTTCTTTGGCAGTTCAGGGGTATTTTCTTCTCTCTTTTTTGTGTCTTCTTTTTCTTAATTCTTTCCTTTTTACCGTTTCATGTATTTATTTATAAAATGTTAAAAATGAAGCTGTACGAAAATTGTATAATTGTTATGCCGACTGCTTTATTCTTGTATAATTGCTTCTAGTAAAATAAACATTAAAAAAAGATAAATTACGGGACGAGTTACTGCGCATTGCTGAAATGGCTGATACTCATACAAAAGTTTTGGGACATGGCCCCCACTCTGTTCATGACTTTAAAGTTACCGCCACATTTTATCAAATCTCTCGCCTTTCTCTTCAAGTGCCCATCGCTCTATCGCTAAACTCATAGACAATTGTTTTAACTGTGGGTGTTCGCATGTTGCAGCTCGTGACCATTGCCCTGCATATGGAAAATGTTGACATTTCTGTAAGAAAAGGAACCACTTCTTCAAATACTGATGCTTGCGTAGCAACAGAGTTCAAACAAGACAACTTGTCAATTCACTCGACCATGAGAACCTGCTCTCGGAACGCTCTCAACCAGCTCCCATGGATTTGCAGGCCGCTAGCGAAGATTCTGATTTGGATGTTCACTCCCTGTATGATTTACCACATAAACATCAAGATCTCGACCATGGTTGTGGCAACAAAGAAGAATAAGGACGGAATACAGATTTGCATCAATCCCAAGGACTTAAACACAGCCATTAAATGAGCTCACTATCCCATGCACACTGTGGACAAGATTGCAAAGCAGCTGGCTGAAGTGACTGTATTCACAGTACTAGATGCCAAGAGTTAATTCTCACAGATTCCGCTGGAACGCAACTCCTCTAAGTTAACTACCTTCGGCATACCATTCGGGCGATACAGATTTCTTTGCATGCCTTTTGGTATAAGCTCTGTTAGTGAAGTATTTCAACGAGCTATGAAGCAATTATTTGCAGGTTACCCATGCTCCATTATAGTGGATGATATCCTCGCTGCTGGACAAACTATCGAAGAACAAGATGCTAATCTGACAAAGATCCTGGACCGCGCCAATACCATCAACCTCAAGTTAAACCTTCAAAAGTGTATATTCAGGGTGAGGGTTAGGCCATGTGTTCACTAAGGACGGCCTAAAAACTGATCCGGTAAAAACCAGTGCCATCAACGAGCTCCCGATACCCAAAGACGTGCTCATTTTGCAGAGATTCCTTGGCATGGTTAACTACCAGAGTAAATTTATTCCAAACGTCAGTGAAATATCAGCCCCGCTGCACCAGCTTACCCACAAAGACACTGTTTGAGCCCGGCACAAACAACAGCAGAGTGTGTTCGACACTCTTAAGCAGCAGATATCTTGTGCTCCTACTCTCGCTTATTTTGATCCTAAAGGGCCTGTCCCACTGTACGAGGTAATTCAAGAGTTCTCCCGCGTTTTGCCCTGATTCAAACTCGTAGAATTTACGTAGGTGCTCGTGTATGTCTCGTAGCGGCTCATAATGCTAATGGCAGGTACTCGGGAAACGGGGTAACTTGTGAACGTTTTTCAACAGAGTGAAAAATGTCCACGAGTAAAAAGATACCTCGTGATGAACTTACCACAAGTTTGATTTTTTTTAAACTCGGGAGAGTTCATGGGTAAACTCGCATAGTGGGACAGCGGCTTAAACAACCAGTCACACTGACTTGTGACGCTTCACAACACAGACTTGGCGCAGCATGTCTTCATTACGGTAGCGGTAAAAAGCCTGTTGCCTATGCCTCGCGCACCATGACTGACACAGAACAATACTTCGGACATACGATCACGATTGAAACTGACCACCAACCTCTGGTCAGCATCTTTAACAAACCGATTCATGCCTCTCCAGGCCACTTGCAGCGGATGTTGCTGCAACTTTAAAAGTATGACATTGTTCTGACCTACAAACATGGTAAAGATATGCACCTGGCTGACACTCTCTCATGCACCCCGAAAGGCCTGCGAGGGTCCGCCCTCACCGGATGATGACTGTATCATAATGACTGTGTCTTTTATTCCATCGTCTTGTGTGGAGGACCTGGTTGCCCACACTGCTGCTGACAGTACCTTACGGTTGCTCACCTCCGTCATTAAATGCGACTGGCCAGACAAACACTACAATGTACTGCTGTCAGAAGGTTCTCGACCCGAAACGTCGCCTATCTCCTTTGCTCCTTAGATGCTGCTGCACCCGCTGAGTTTCTCCAGCCTTTTGTGTACCCTCGATTCTCCAGCATCTGCAGTTCCTTCTTTAACACAATGTACCGCTGCCAGTCCGTCCGCAATGAGCTAGTACTGCAGGATGGCATTATCATAAAAGGCCACAAGGCAGTAGTTCCTGCTTTGCTGCACAGCAAGTATTTTAACACTGACCATGCAGGACACCCAGGCATTGAAGTCACTGTCCTACGAGCAAAAACATGTTTTACTGGCCAGGTATGGCTGAATACATCCTCGAGAATGTAGCATCCTGTGCAGTGAATAACAGCTTGGCACCTCATCAACAAAAGCAACCACTTCTCTCACACCAGGCTCCTGCCCTCCCGTGGTGTACAGTGGCAACTGACATATTTGAGTGGCATGGCAAGCAGTACCTGGAACTTGTCAACTCGTACTCCGGCTGATTTGACATTGATTTTCTTAACAGACGCACTTCTTACGGGGTAGTTTTAAAACGCGCTCACCATTTTGCAGACCATGGAGCTCCTTGCATACTGCTATCTGATAACGGCAGTCAATTTACCAGCCAACACTTCAAGGAGTTTGCTGCATGGTGCGGTTTTCACCACATCACCAGCAGCCCTGAATATCCAGTCGAACGGGCTGGCTGAACGGGCTGTCAAGGGTGCCAAAGAGCTCATTGAACGATCCCACGGTGCTAATTCCGAAGTGTACCTGGACCTACTCAACCTACGCAACATCTTCCGCGACCTCATCTTGGGTTCACCTGCTCAACGTTTATTGTCAAGGCAGACCCGAGCCATGGTGCCTGTGGCAGATCAGGCATTGATCCCGCAGGTGGTCCCACCATCAGAAGTCCAGTCCAGGCTGCAACAAAAGCGTGACATTCAAAACAGTGGTATGACAAAACAAGCAGGTCGCTGCCACCATTAACCAAGGGGCAGGTGGTTCGTTTGCAAACTGACAAAGGTCATGACCATATCGGTGTAATTTCAGGAACTGCCTCTGAGCCACACTCATATTTGGTCAGTGCTGATGGCGGAGCCTACAGACGTACCAGACAACATATCCTGCCTATGAATGAGCCAGCTCCACCTCCATATTAGCCAGACTGTACAAGTGTACTTCCGTCCAAGTCCAACAGCATCGGCCCGCCTGTACCAGCACAACCCACTCCTGAAATGGCTGCTCTGCCAATGGCCACGCCTCCTCCGCCTGTGCCAAAGTCCCCTGTTTCATCAGCAGGAATGCTGTTTCAATCTCCTCCACCGACTCTGTCCCCGGTGGTGAAGAACTGAGATGGTTTATATCACACACGTGCTGGTCGTGTTTACAAGCCCACCGTGAAGTACCCGGGCTCTGTTTGACTTTCCTCCAGCTTATTATCAATTGCTATGCATGTGTTATTTAGTCAATGGTTTTGTACTGACATTAACTTCTTTAAGAGGGAGGATGTAGATCAGTGTCACTCATGTTATGATTCATACTGTAGCTCCGCCCACAGGTTTCTAGAAAGCCTGTTTTCCCTTTCTTCCCCAGTCTTGAGCTATGTGTTAAGATGAAGTTACCTATGCTGTATTGCTGATAAAAGTATTTTGATCTTAATTACTGTTCGTGAGTTAAGGCATTTGAACAACAGGTTCAAACAACAGGTACAGTGCCTTGAAAGCCACCAGCCCAACATCCTGCTTTTTCCCTTTTCAGTCTTCTTTGATTTATCAGCTGTTGCTCTTTCACTGGTGCTCTGTGTTTAACTCTCTCGCTGCTGGATTCATTAAGGCTCTTCCTCTTCTGCTTTAAGTCCTTCTTCTTTCGCATCTTCCTTTTCAGCTTGTCCTTCTTCTGGGGTTGTCCTTCCCTGCAGGAGTACTGGAACCCGTCCTCTTCACGGGATCTTAGTGGGGTGGCTCCTGCTGTTAGTGACTGGTGGCCAGGGCATGGAGGAGGTGGTGTACAACATTTCCAATTTTGTTTCTCTCCCTGAATTTGTTCCTCATATCCCTCTTCCATAAACAGGGTTAGCATGCCAGACAAGGGGTCCCCTGGGTATTTTGCTTACTTTTCCGTTTTTGCATACCAATTGTTTATATTCTGTCGGCCAACCGTATTCTCTTCTTTTAAATCTTTTAGCCTGATCATAATGTAATCTTTACGTTTTCCCGGATCCAAATAACACATATGCTGTACCGAAACACCCACATCTACCGGAGCTCCCACATCACTCTTATACAGAGCCTGTCCCATCATTCGACCCAAACGATCAACATTTCCTGGATATGAAGGTATGTGAGCACTGGAACACCAGATGTAATGGCACTCCAAGAAGGGCGATCAACACTTGGTGGCACCACCAGTATTAGCTGCCACGCCAACAGTCTGTCTGTCCTTTCTTCTTTTTTGTTATTTTTTAGTATGTGTTGAAAGTATGTTTTAGTGTTCCTTGGTTTATTTTGTGTGTGTGGGGGAGGGGAGGGGTTGGGGGAAACTATTTACAATCTCTTACCTCAAAGGAGATGTGATTGTTTTCCATATCGTAACTCCGTCCCCACTGCGGCCTAACATCGTGGAGTTGGTGGCCTTTCCTGTAGACCAGCAGGAGTTCCAAGCCACAGGGGTCTGCGGGACTTTAACATCGCAAAGCTTGTAATCCCTTTGCCGGGGATCGAAGCTTCAACCACGGGACCTGTGGACTTTAACAAGGGGAAGCCTGGGGTCTCTGGGAAGATGTCGACGGGAGCTCCATGCTGTGGAGAAAGTTTCAACTGCCCTAACGTGGGAGTTTCAATCATCCCGACGGGGGCTCCGAACGTCGGCTGCGGGGGCTGTGATCACCCCGACTGCGTATGGTTTAATTGCCCTGACCGCGGGAGAACAAAGAGAAGATTGAACTTTATTGTCTTCCATCACAGTGAGGAATGTGGAATCCACTGTGATGGATGTTTATTTTAACTTTCATGTGGTTGTGTATCGTGTTGCTTTTCAGTTAGTATGGCTGTAACTCAAATTTCACTGTACCTTAACTGGTACATGTGACAATAAACTGACCTTGAAACGATAAAACTTATTGGGAAAATGTTGGAATACATTATTTAAGAGGTAATTGCAATACATATGATACTTGTAAGAGTATAAAGCAGTCATACACGGTTTTATGATGGGGAAGTTCTTGACACATTTGCTATACTTCTTTCCTGGTGTAATAAACGGGATTGTTAAAGGCAAAAACAATAATGTTTAGTTTGAGATTTACAGAAGATAGATGAATAAAATGTTACTTAGTCTGAGAAAAGGAAGTTCTTTCCTCACAGGGTTGCATTTCTATATTTGAAAGGGGCATGGATGAGCATTATTAAACTCATTTAAGGCCGAGATGGATTTTTAAACTATGGAGAAAATAAAGATTATGATAATCAAGCAGGAAAATTGGAGTAGGTGCCAAAAAATAGATTAGACACTAGGTTGCTGAATGGCAAAACTGACTCGAGTAGATGTATGGCTTGCTCTTTCTCTCCCATGTCATGTTCATATTCGTTTTGTTTTAAAACTCAGTTAAAATATTTTCTCTTTTTGTCCCAAGGCCATACAAACTGATCTATCGTGAACTAAGAGCAGTATCACAATTCTGAATTGATCTAGTCACTTTCATTGAGGTTTGCATCCTTCAAGTGCTTTTGTAAAAAACTTTCCTCAGCTATGTTCAATGTAATACAAAACCAGTACCTTTGCTGTTAGCAGAGTAACAAGGGATGCTTCTGCTCGCTCCTCTGTGATGTAAGTCCCTGGTTTCCCAACCCAGAGGGCACCATTCTCCAGATTCATTAACTTTATCTGCTTTTTGGATAATCGAGGAGGTCTCGTGGGTGCAAAGGACGGCCGCAAACTGGTTTTAGCTGCTGATTTGGCTGGTGTCGAGGACATCTTTGCATTGTTTGCAGACTTCTGGTTTTTGCTCTCCGGGACAGGTCCCAATGTCATCTCAATCTGCTTGGTGTTTTTGGAAACAGAGCCAACAGAAATGGGTTGCGGAGAAACCAAAGTTCGATTGTATGTGCAGGACCCTCGACACTCAGCTTGGGATGACCGGGATTTTAATGCACTATCCAACGTGCGGACATAACTGGAACTTTTGGAAGGCATTTGACATACAACTTTTGATGTTTTGTTCACGCACAGAGCAGCACGCTGATCAATAATTTTCTCTTCATTTTCCAGGTATTCATCCAATGTGTTACTTGAGAAAACAGAACTATTTTTTAAGGACGACTTTGGTTTTACACCTGGAACAGATCATAAAGCAAGATTAATCGATTCATTTTTTAGTGCACCATCCAAACAAATTATCATCAACTGAAGTATAACATTAAAACTCAGTTCCCTCACCGTTTCACAACTATCTTTTGGCAAGTATGCAATTTGCTAACATGCCTAATGCTACATATTTGGCAAAATAGCTCTGGGAAAGCTTTACTTTGGATAAAGACAAACAGTACAAATTAAAATATAAATTGGGTTCTTCATGCTATTATATATATCTTCAGGTTCTTAGCTCAAAGGCAATTCTTAGCATAACACAATCCAACAAGAGACTAAGGGCCAATAAGTAAATTTAGCAATTCCTTTTTTTCCCCATCAGGTTGACATGGAGGAGGAGGGGTGGAGAGGTGAGAAGCGAAAGGGACAGGGTAGTCAGTATCTGAAGTCCCTTAAAAGCAGAATTGAGAGGGGAACAATGATAGTTTTCAAATGTGTTGCCTCGCAGCTAAAATATTGGCATGGAGCACATTCATTTTCAGAGACCATTGACCAACAGAAAAAAACAGTTCTTGGGATAGGTTGACCTGCCCCACTGGGTTAAGAATTGAAAGTTTACTCAACAAATTGAATGCACCTATTTTTAAACTTACTTGTTTCGGTCTGCTTGGAAGTAGAAGATCCTGAATGTTCTCCAAGTTTTTGTTTCCAACCCTTCAACTTTGCAAAATCATTTGTTTTTCCTGTTCTTGAAACAAAGGAAACTTCTTCTTCTGTGAAATATTCAAATATTATTTTTAAACATTTAAATACCATCTCTACTTATATCGTTATTGGCATACAGTTTCTAGTCAGTCCCAACTGGACTTTTAATTAGTTTAACATATTGAGAGGGATTTAAAAACATGACTGCATGGACTCCATTTAAAGTTAGATTAAACAGCTTATAGATAGCCCATAGGTTGATGCACAATCTGTTATTGGTAAATATTGAAGAATGCATCAGTATGAAATACAGCAGACACTATGATTTTTTGAGCAAATAACAAGGTGCTAGAGGAACCTAGTGAGTCAGGCAGTATCTGTGGAAGGAATGGACAGATGCTTCTTCAGACTGAGTGGTGGGGGTGGGAAGAAAGCTGGAAAAGCAAGATGGGTTCAGGTGAGGGGGGTATTTGCCCATTTGATGGGAGGAGGTTACAAAGGGATCAAGGTGAAAAAGAGACAAAAATCATGTCGCTCCCCAGGCACTTCATGCAACTACAAAAGATGTAACACCTCCTTTTACTGCCATGCAGGGAGCTCAGCAGCCCATCCTGGTGAGTCAAATATTCACATGCACCTCTTCCCATCTTGTCTGTAGCATTCTGTGCTCTCAATGTGGCCTCCTTTACATTGGCTAGACCAAGCGTAGACAAGGTGACCATTTCGCCAAACACTCATATTCATTCTGCCAAGGCCGGCTGGAGCTCCCGGTTACTGCCAATTTTAACTTCCCTTCCCATTATGTATTTTCTGTCTTTGGCTACCATTTCTAGATTGAGGTTGCATGCAAACTGGAAGAATAGCATGTCCTAGTCCGCTAGAGTATCTTACAATCCAATTGTATGAAAATTGAATTATTTAATCACATAACACCCATCCCTTCTCTTTTACTGCATGATCATCTCCCACCCTCGAGATCCACTATTTACTTTTACTATTTCTTGTAGTCAAATGTTTCAAAATTACTGTTTTCACTTGTCACAAAATGTAAAGAACCACATTAACTAGCAAAATTTGGTTATTCTTTAATTTATATCTATTTATATCTGTTGTTACCTAATCAATGTTTTTGCCTTAGAAACAAGGATTGTTTTCAATCTCATCTCTAAATTAGAACTGCGATCTTCAGAAGACGTAAGCTTCATTCATATAGCCATATTTTAAAATATCAAGAACAAAAATACTGATCTAGATGGTTTTTTTTTTTAAATCATGGGTCACATAATCTATGGTAATAGACATTTTTCCTTAATTGCTCAGATGAATGAGTGAATTTTCCACTGAAGTGCTGTTTTCTCACCGAAAGGTTCTTGTTTGATTGGAGAAAGTTCTAAGATGTCTCTTTGAGCAGGTGTTGCAATTGAAGCCAATGGTGATATGACCACTCCTAAGCGTTTCAGGTTGACTGTTGACATCAAGGAATTTGGCTTAAGACCAGCTGTTGGGAGAATAAAAGGTTTATTAATCATAGCTCCGACTAGGTTATGGTTCACATCCTTTGCATTATAACGCAACAACTGGAAAACTAGCAGGAAGTCCAAATTCATCATGCTTTGATGTAACTTTCAAATTTTATAAAAATCTTTTTTTTTTAATTTTAAATCTTTAAAAAGATATATCATACACACACTGAACTTTTAATCTCTTGTTTATTATATTTTTTAAAGAGTTCTATGTTCACATATTCTGTCATGCTGCTGCAAGTACGAATTTCATTGATCTATCAGGGACAGTACAATAACGTACTCTTGACTCTTAAACTGGAACAATGGAACAAACTTCCATTCAATGTCAAACATTCACCTCTTTCCAGCAATGGGTGCAAAATAACTCTGGGGTCTAAATGACTAAGGTCCTCAACCAGGTGCTCTTCCAGCTGTTCAATTTTCTCTTCACTTTCTTGAGGATCTGCTAAAAATAATGAAAAGTACATACTCAATATGCCTGATGATTATAGATAGGGAAAAAGAAAATCTAAAAACAGTTGCGAGGTATTGAACTTTGGGAGATAAAAGAAATGGGGAAAATATACAATTAATGGAATGACCCTTAACAGCATTGATGTACAGAGGGATTTTGGGATCCAAATCCACAACTCTCCTGAAAGTGGCAACGCAAGTAGAGTGTAAAAACACATATGATATGGTTGCTTTCGTAGGTTGGGGCATTGAGTACAAAAGTCAGGAAGTCATGATGCAGCTTTATAAGACTTTGATTAGGCCGCATTTGGAGTATTGCATGCAGTTCTGGTCGCCCCTTTACAGGAAGGATGTGGAGGCTTGCAGAGGAGATTTACCAGAATGATCAATGGATTAGGGGTATTAGCTATAGGAGAGGTTTGACATACTTGGATTGTTTCTCTGGAATACCACAGGTTACAGGGAGACCTAATAATATAAGAGGCTTAGATAGAGTAGACAGTCTTTTTCCCCAGGATACTAGAGGGCATAGCTTCGTGAGGGGGTCATAGTTTAAAGATAATATACAGGACAATTTATTTTTTAAATACAGAGGGTGGTGAAGCCATGGAACACACTGCCGGGGCTATAGTTGAGGCCATATAGTCGCGACTCTGCGGCAACATTTTGCTCTAACTCCATTTACAAGTTCACAGATGAGATGCAGTGGCTGGATCTAAAACTATGAGATGGAGTACAAGAAGGAGGTACAGAACTCAATAACAAAGTGCTAAGATAAACATCCTCTGCCTCAACACAAGCAAAATGAAAAAGGTAGTCTCTGACTTCACAATGCGGGCTGCAAAACATGCTCGAGTATGTATCAAGGGTGCTGATGGCCGTGAGCTTCAAGTTCCTAGGTGCAAATATCGTAAATTTATCTATGACGCAAATGCCAAGAAAGCATACCTTTGGCCTGGAATACATAGCACCAGCCATCAAAATTTTGTAATACCTAGTATTTGGGAGGGCATTGATGTCCACGGCAGGGCTTGCACACCACTTTTTCAGCAATCGGAGGGGCAAGTGGTACCGCTAGTGGCATGCTCTGCTATCTGATGCAAAGCTCAGAGTGACCAAGAATAACACTCGTTAAAGCAGGCGGCACTCTCAGAGGTAGAGCTACCTGGTGCAATCACTGTCCGCCTGCATTCGCCTGCGCCTCACACCATACTTGAGTGGCTCTGCATGGGAAATTGACAGAGGATCTACTCTTTACATTTGGAGGCCCGACCACTACATGAACTCGACAATCCAGTGATAAGCACCAGCTTGACAATCAAGGGGCTCATCACAGCTCTGTGGACCAATATGTTTTAGGGAGACAATATGGGAGCAGAACCAGTGCTAATACCAAGATAACCTCGAAGAGCCAGTGGGATCTAACTCAACTCAAAAACAATTTATTACCCAGTAACCAACCAAAATTCTGTTTCCTTCTATTCAGGTTGGATGACCAAGCTGAAGTATACATCTGGTTTTGGTAATAATTTGTCATGTAGTTCCCTTTAAATGTAAAAAGGAAAAATAACATTACTAAAACATTAAATTTAGAAATGTATGGCTGATGGCTTTACTGTTCAGCAGAGACTAAACTTTGTGTAGCTACTACCTGTCGGATGAATGGGATTGCTCGGCTCTTCTGACACATGTTCAACCAGGTGGGATTGCAAGGCATCCTGCAAAAAACAAATCCAAGCACTGAGTTGAACTTCCATGTTGGAACACGTTAGGAAAACTTCTAAAGAAATTATAGAAATTAAGATGAAGATAGACACAAAAAGCTAGAGTAACTCAGCAGGACAGGAAACATAATTGGAGAGAAGGAATGGGTGACTTTTGGGTCAAGACCCTTCTTCAGACAGGTCTTGACCTTAAGAGGCGGGCAAAGGAAAATAAAACTTCTTTGACTTTGATTTGATCCGCTGAAGGCGTTGTTCAGGGTGTGGACTCTTGTCCATTGGCGATACCAAATGTAGACTAGGCGATCATTTCGCTGAATACCTTCACTCAGTCTGCCTGACCCACCTGATCTCCCGGTTGCCAATCACTTTAATTCCCCTTCCCATTCCCACAGTGATCTTTGTGTCGTAGGCATCCTCCTTTGTGAGAGTGAGGCCAAATGCAAATTGGAGGAACAGAATCTCATATTTCGCTTGGGCAGCTTACAACCCAGTGGTATAATGGATTTATCTAACTTCACGTAACCCTTGTATTCCCTTTCTCTCCATCCCTTCCCCACCCAAGTTGTACCAGCTTCAAAGTCATCTTGTTGAGTCTCATTGTCTGTACTCGCTCTAATGTGTAAGGCCTTTCTGCTCTGCACAAGACCTTGAGCTAAGTACTTGATACAAAATGTGTAGTAAGGAAGTGCAGATGGTTGTTTAAACCTGTCTGCAACTCATTTTCACCAAACACACAGCTAACAATGGCCTGTTTCCTTTATCATCGTTAGTTTTTTGCATATCTTTCATTCAATTGTTCTATATTTCTCTACATCACCGTCTGTATCTCTCGTCTGTCTGTCACGCTGAGCTTTGCATCAGATAGCAGAGCATGCCAATAATTTGTGATATAATTGGTTGAAAGTGAGAAAAAAACATTCCAATTACTTTGAAATAATTTTAAGTATGTGCTCACTCTAGATCTCTCTGAAGTCTGCATTAGCTCATTCCCATTGAAATGGTGCTGCCATCTCATGGCCCAAATTCTGAAAATTAAGCATGCAGGATATCATGGACTGCTGGAGATGGAAGAGGCACATGTTTTCTGGATTTGTGGTGTTAAACACAACCAAAAGCAGGAAATGCTGGAAACACTCAACAAGTCAGGCACATTCAGTGGAAAAAGAAACAAAACTGTTTCCTTGAAAATCTTTGCCTGAACTGGAATAGAGAGAAAAGTTTAGTCTAGTTTAGAGATAAAAATGGAAACAGGCTCTTCGGCCCCACTAAGTCTGCACCGTGCAGCGATCTCCGTACACGAACACTATCCTACACACGAGGGACAGGAAACCAGTTTCCAGTAAAAATACACGCAAGTCACGGGAAGAAAGTACAAACTCCATACATACAAGCGCCCATAGTCAGGATCAAACCGGGTCTGGCGTCATAAGGCAGCAACTATAACCCTGTGCCACCGTGCCATCTTTAAAATGTTTTGAAACTAACTTGTTTCTTTTTTCCCTAATCATGAGTCTTTAGCCTGAAATGTTAACTATTTCTCTCTCCATAGATGTTGCCTGTCCAACTAATTTTTTTGCAGCATTGTGTTTTTGTTTCAAAATTATAGTTTATTTTTTAATTTCCAGACAATGATAAACATATGATTGGTTGGTCACACACCAGCTGGATGTATGGAGTGCTCTGGAATGCCATGAGCTTATTTTATCAATCGCCATGAAACCTGCCAAGCTACAGGATTTCACCATCATGTCTACAAACAAAACATGTCCATCCACTACGATGCTCAAAGGGAGAATGAGGGTGGGAGAGGGCTGTAACTTAATCACTATGTACAACTTCTTCAACGTTGTGCCATTGTAGGTGCAGAGCCAGGGGTTGGATCACACCAGATACTACTGCCCATATCTTTCTCAGTGGTATGGACAGTTGGTTTGGGAGATGTGGTCAGAGTAGCTCAGATGAGTAACTGCAGTATATTTGAATGATAGAATGCACAGTAACCACCACGTACCTGCGGAATTCTCCAGATCCCAGAATTTAATGCATTTTCTGTATATTTTATCTTACGAAATCTGAAACCTTCTCCAGAGGTTTTCTCAGGGGGTGTACCATGTGAAGCAGTTGGATTATTTGAAATTGTGGAAATACTGGTTTTATTCATATTTTTTTCTGATGTGGAGCTACTCTCTTTGGGTCCAGAGCATACAGATTTTGAATCTACATACTCCACTTGAGAATTTTCAGCAGAGCTAGATGAATGGGTAGGTTTTTTTCCAGAATTGGAGGAATGAAGAACAGTGGGTATTGGTCCCCCTTTCCTCCGACAAGAAGACAGTAGCTGTTGTGGCAGTTCAGATATTTTTATGGTGTCATTTGTAAAAGTACACGGCTCCAAGTAAACTACAAGCACTTTGGTACATTCCACCCTCATCATTTGTGCTATAGCTACTCCTATCGGACTGAATAGTGGCTGCTTGGTAACTGCAGATGAAGTTGCATCCACTTCATTGATGGAGCTTTTGTTCATAGTTTTATTTTGTAAATCACAATTAGTTCCACCATCCCATCCTTCTGAATCTAAATATTCATTCTTTTCTTTACATTTTAGTCCATCACAATCAAGGATTACTGCGTTTGCCACATGGTTATATTCATAGTCATCTGGTGGCTCTTCCTTGACAATAATTTGAAAAAGCTTTTCATTGTATTCAGATGGTGCAACACTGGATGGATTTGTTGAATAAATACTTGGGAGGCATTTAACTACTCCCATAGGACTGATTAGTGGCTGCTTGGGAACTGCAGGTGAAGTTGCATCCACTTCATTAATGTAGCTTTTGTTCATAGTTTTATTTTTTAAATCACAATTCATTCCACCATCCCATCCTACTGAATCTGAAAATTCCTTCTCTTCTTTACATTTTAGTCCATCACAATTAATGATTACTGGGATTGCTTCATGGTGAGATTCATAGTCATCTGGCGGTTCTTCCTTGACAATAATTTTAAAAGGCTCTTCATGGTATTCAGATGATGCAACACCGAATGGATTTGTTGAATAAATATTCGGGAGGGATTTCAAGATGCTGCAGAGAAATAAAAACAAAGGACTGAAGCAAAATAGACATTGAAAATGAAATATGGTCAAAGATTCTTTACAAATATAACTTCTAATCCAACCAATGAAGCATTGCATAACACTTTCAAATTAACAGAACATGACACTATCAGAAATGTTACTGGATTGAAAAAGGGATTGTATCAACTAAGAAATTGGAGAAAAAGAAAAGTGATGTCCTGGAACATATCAAAATTACATAAGAGGTGGGCCTGGTGATATTGAAGTGCATAAAGATGGATAAATCCCTAGGGTCTGACCAAGTGCATCCTAGGACATTGCTGGAAATAAGAAATTGCTGTGGTTCCAGGCAGAGAATTTTTTTAATATATAGCCACACGTAAGGTACTGGAAAATTGGAGTGTGACTAATATGACTTTATTTAATAAAGAGAACAGGACAATGAACCTAAATCAATGACGGCAAAGTTACTGAAGGGAGTTATGAAAAACAAGATCTATCTACATTTGGTGAGGCAAGGATTGATAGGGAAGTCTGCATGGCCTTATGCCTAGGAAATAATTCATCATGAATTTGATGTGATATTTTTGAAGAGGAGACCAATAGGATAGATAGAGGACAGAGGTGGTCTATATGCACTTCAGTAAGGCTTTTGACAAGGATCCGCCTGAAAGGCTGGTCCACATTAAGGCACCTGGGATTCAGGATGAGTTAGCCAATTGGAATCAAAATTGGCTTGACGCGAGGAAAGGTGACAGAGGAGTTTTTTTGTTGCTAGATTGGAATCCTGTGACCAGTGGTGTGCTGCACGGATCGGTGCTGGGTCCCGTTATTTGTCATATATAGTGAATGAATATGTGGTGATTGGTTATTCTGTATATGACACGAAAATTGGTGATGTGGTAGACAGTGAAGAAACATAGAAACATAGAAAAATAGGTGCAGGAGTTAGCCATTCGGCCCTTCGAGCTAGCACTGCCATTCAATGCAATCATGGCTGATCATCTAAAATCAGAATCCCGTTCCCGCTTTTTCCCCCCATATCCCATGATTCCTTTCACCTTAAGGGCTAAACCTAACTCTCTCTTGCAAACATCCTGTGAATTGGCCTCCGCTGCCTTTTGTGTCCATAGAATTCCACAGATTCACAACTCTCTGAGTTTTCTGAAGCTAAAACAGACTTTAGATCAACTGGGAAATTCAACAAAGGTATGGAATTTAAATCAGACAAGTGTGAAGTGTTGCTTTTGGGAGGTTGGACAGGACATATACAGTGAATGACAGGGCATAGAGCATATATAGTGAATGACATGCATTGTAACACAGACACCTAGGGACACAAGCACCTTGACAAGCTTGCTTTCATTGGATAGGGCACTGAATACAAGAGTTGTACTCCATTATGCAGCTGAAATAGTTCATAAATCATGTGAGAGGAATTAGCGCATTCAGTCCATCAAGTCTATTCCGCCATTTAATCATGGCTGATCAATCTTTCCCTCTCAGCCCCATTCTTCTGTCTTCTCCCCATAACCCCTAACATTGTAACTAATCAAGAATCTGTCAATGTTCGCCATAACAATATCCATTGACTTGGCCTCCCAAGCCTTCTGTGGCAATGAATTCCAGATTCACCACCCTCTAACTAAAGATACTCCTTCTCGTTGACTTTCAAGAGATACATCGTTTAATTCTGAGGCTATGGCCTCTGGTCCTAGACTCTCCCACCAATAGAAACATACTCTTCACTTCAACTCTATCCAGGCCTTTCACTATTTGGTAGGTTTCAATGAGGACCACCATAATTCATCTACACTCCAGCGAGAACAGGCCCAGTGCCTTCAAACACTCATCAGATTGACTTAATCATTCCTGGAATCATTCTCATAAACCTCCTCTGGACCCTCTCCAACACCATCACATCCTTCCTTAGATATGGGGCTCAAAACTGCTCACAATACTCCAAATACGTTGGGACCAATGTCTTATTTTCCCTCAGCATTACATCCCTGTTTTTCTATTCTAGTCCTCGTGAAAAAAAAATGTAGCATTGCACTTGCCTTCCTTACTACCAATTCAATGTGCAAATTAACTTGTTGGGAATCCTGCATCAGCACTCCCAAGTCTATTTGCACCTCCAATTTCTGAATAATCTCCCCATTAAGAAAATAGTCTACGGCTTTATTCCTTCTACCAAAATTCATGATTCCACTCTTTGCTACACTGTATTCCATCTGCCACTTCTTTGCACACTCTCCCAACCTGTTGCAAAGTCTTTCTGGCTGAATGGCAGAAGGCAATGGAGTGTGTCAAACTGAATTCAAAACCTGATCAGATGAAGAATGGAGAAGACAGTATCTGATGGTTATTTTTGGCAACCAATGGGGCCTCACAGAGTTTTATGTAGGATGTATTAATGCTTTAAAATTTAAATTAATGAATGGGGCGATAAACATGTTTGTAGATAATACAAAAAATGTCCATGTGGTTTGCAGCGAGGAAGACAGCTCTAAGATGCAGCAAGATATTAATTGACTACTCAGTTGAGCAGAAAATCTTCAAGTGACATTCAATCTCAAGGCGTGAGAGAGATATGCAATAAAAGTAGAGGATACTGAAAGCTGCGGAGCAACAGACTACCCTACGAAGGTATTGACACCAGATAATTAAAATGGTAGTGAAACAGGCTAGGTTGAGGCATGGAATATAAGAGCAAGGAGATTATGCCAGAATTTTATTTGACCACTTAAATACTGCAAACACTTCTGGTCCTGGAGTCTTAAGAGTAATACAACACAAAACAGGCCCTTCGGCCCAACTCGTCCATGCCGACCTAGAATCCTCGCCATAACTAGTCCCATTTGCCCGCGTTTGGCTGTTATCCTTCTCAGCCTTTTGTACACACGTGCCGGTCCAAGTGCCTTTTAAATTATGTTATAGTACCTGCCTCAACTACCTCCTTTGGCAGCTTGTTCCATATATCCACCACCCTCAGAGTAAAAAAGGTTCATATTAAACCTTGCCCCTCTCACCTTAAACATATGTGTTTTTCCTATTCCCATTATGCTTTCATACATCTCTATAAGATCATCCCCCAACATCCTGTTCATCTAAGGAATAAAGTTCTCGCCTGTCCAACCTCTCTAGCTCAGCCCCTCAATTCCTGACAACATCCTTGTAACTTTTATCTGCACTCTTTCCAGTTTAATGGCATCCTTCTTATTGGAGTGATAAATTAGATTACACTGAATAAAGTTCAAAGGAAATCTATGATAGCCATGAAAAATATTGGATAGGGTGCGTTTCTTTTCTCTCTGCTGTAGAGACTTAAAAATACTGGAATATGTATTAAAGCGTAGGACTATAGATCTATTGATGTAGGTGAGATTGGCCAGGATAACACTTACAAACTACATGTATACATGAATCAGGTGGTCTATGTTGCCAATTTTTGAGATTTTCTGTTAATTCTGGTAGTTCTACAAATGTCTCACTCCTCACAGCTTGCATCTATTCAGTTGCCTGCAAAGATACATCGGAAAAGGTTTCAGTACTTCACCTATCATCTGAGGCAACTGAGATTACCTGGAGATGGAGGGGGCAGCCTGTTATTGGCACGTTAAAATAATGATTTCAAACAAGCTGAAGACCTACATAATAATTTTTTACCAAAAACAAAATCAAGTTTGAGTACTTTAAATAAACCTAATCCAATTACAATGAAGTATGTTTCACATCTGTTCCAAGATAACAGCTTTCAACAAGCCACTTGAGGGAGATATTGAACCTGTGACATAAACCATTCATTATTTTAATTACATGAAGATCTAGTGACCAAAACATTTCCCACACATCAAATCCTCAAAACACCGCCCAAAAGTTATGTTCTGATCACAATCTTAGTAAGACATATCACCACTTCCAACCAAATGAGTATACTACACAAGGTTTCATCTCATACATTTGTTCAGCTATCTCAAACCTAAACTTCCCTCGAGACACCACGGACCTGCCAACACTGCTATTACGGTTGTAAATGCACTATACAGACAATCATAGAACTGTTGCAGTTCAGAAAGAGGCACCTGAACCACTGCAGTAGTAGAGCTTGGTTTTCTTCAAAAATATTTTCCTCACATCATCCTTTGAAACTTTTGACAAAATATTGAATCTGTACTCTGGTGCTTGTACCATCTACTAATGGGAACAGTGTCTCAATATGAACATTTACATCAATACTCCCATATACAGATTTAATAGATGAAATCTGTAACTACGCACATTATGTTAACCAGATTATATTTCAAATTTTTAAAAAATCACAATACTTTGATTTGCTTGTAAGATGAGATGCAGAAGCAGTAAGAAGAGCAGTGTTGATTTTCTCAGAGAGTTCCTCCACAGTCTCGATGTCCATTGCCACTTCACTGGAGGTTGAGTCGAACTGTGAAAACATTAAGGTTAGTATAGCAAAATACTGACTCGTCACACACAATCCCAAACACTACATTTTTGAAGAAAAACATCAGTCCTTTTCACGCTTTATAGAAATGAAGAATAAACATGAAATCCATGAGATGTCATCTTGCATTTGCCACTAAAATAGACTGCCTAGAAATTAGATTTTTAACTTTTTCTAACAAGCTGAACCATTTTTGTATTTTGTACTTCCCTGCAAGAACTGGAGATATTGGTCCAAAAAATACTCGATGTGGCATTGGCGAGTTCACAAATCTTCTGCTAATTTACTGCACACACATTCCAGAAAGGGATTAGTCCTTAAAGGCAGGGACAGCTGCAATAAAGTTAATGACTGCAATGGGTGAGTGGGAATCTTGAGGGGAGAGGAACTTTTAAGAGAATGACTTGGATATTCTCCAATAGAAACAAATGCCAGGAGGTACAGCGTGAAAAAGGGGAGGGGACCTTGGTGCTGGTAACAAGTAGGGCCAGCATGTGAAAAAGCTGTACAACACCTCCTATGCAATAAAGTAATGATCAAGGAATGATGGAGCCCATAACAGTCCATTGTTGGCTGTAGGCTAGGTGATAACGAGTTATAGACAATGAAACTCAACAGAACGACGACTAGGGTGGGAGAGGAACAGAGAGAAAAAGGATGCAAGGGTTACGATGTTAGAGAGATCAATCAATATTCATACCACTGGGTTGTCAGCTGCCCAAGCGAAATATGAGGTGCAGTTCCTCCAATTTGCATTTGGGAATGGTAAGGGGAGTTAAAGTGTCCAGCAACTGGGAGATTACATAGGGCGGGGCGACTGAACGGAGGTGTTTAGTGAAACAATCGCCCTGTCTATGTTAGCTCTCACCGATGTATTACAGTCCACACCTGGAAAAAAGGATACAGTGGATGAGGTTGGAGGAGGCACAAGTAACCCTCTGCCTAACCTGAAAGGACTGTTGGGGTCTCTGAACAGAGTCGAGGGAGGAGGTATTGGGACAGGGAAGATTGCTGAACACGTTATCTCTCGTTTCCCTTTTTCCTGACACTCAGTCAGAAGAAGGGTCTTGACATGAAACATCACCTATTCCATTTCTCCAGAGATGCTGCCTGACCCAGTTACTCCAGCATTTTGTGTCTATTTTAAATATGCTGGAGATTAGAATCAGGTGGAAGCCCTTTTAAAAAGATTGCTTCCAATCAGAAGAACCTGGAATATGCAGGATTCAAAACACAAATCTGCAGGCAGAGTACAAATGGTTATTTCTATTAGCATATACACTTTTGAATTAATCAAACATACTAACTGTGATTACCATATTTCCCGGCAATGAAGACACTATTTTTTACCCATAAATAAGGCACAAAAATTTACCTGCGTCTTACAGGCTGAAGGTTAGGTTGTTAGCCAAGAAAGATAGACTTGACTATCGCTCAGTACAGCAGCATCAAGAACGATGTTGCTGTACGGAGGGATAGCCAAGTCTATCCCTCATTGCTGGCAGCTGATGGGAAGCGGCTGTAAAGTGGAAAGTGGCTGTAAAAGGACAGTGCTACTGGGGGGAGGGGAAAGAGTTCCTTTCACAGAGTGTGGCGAATCTGGACCGGGGTCAGCACGGGCAGAAGCGTTGAGAATGAAGGGGTCGGGGATCCTGCCAGCAACTCACTAACTCACCACTGCCGCAGTGCTCCAGGCACAGAGCCACCGCATTGTAGCCAGGGAGGGAAGTAGCTCGGGTAGCTGTGAGCGGCCGCCGGGACCGGACAATGAGGGGACCAGCTCAAGAGCAAAGATCATAGAGCGGAGCAGGTCAGCGGGCGACGGATAACAGGACAGCGGGCGGTGGAGCTTACTCCTGTGTCAGCGCGATCAAGGGACCAATTGATGTTACTCGCGCTGACACAGGCGTAAGCTCCACCACCCGCTGTTATCCATCGCCCGCTGACCCGCTCCGCTGTATGATCTATGATCTTGAAAGACACGGACTGGGCAGTGAATGCCATGCAGTGGCACCCAGTGCAGCAAGTGAAGCCTTGTCCTAGTCCAGGCCGCAGTCAGAATTTAAGGATTTGCGGGAAACGGCTGACATGAGCGAGGCCAGCGATTGGCAGGAGAGAGGTGTTCAGACGGAGAGCACTACCAGAAGAGAGTGGGCTGGCAGAAGGCGCTAAGGTGGTGGCTGGTTCTGCTGTCGGGTCCCGGGGGCCGCTCGCAGTCACCTGAGCTACTTCCTTCCCCGGCCACATTGCGATGGCTCCGCGCCCGGAGCGCCACGGCAGTGGTGAGTAAGTTGCTGGCATGAACCCGACCCCCTCCTTCTCAGCGCTCCTGCCCGGGCTGCTCCAGGCCAGACTCCCCTCACGCTATAAAAGGAACTCTCCCGCCAATTGAACTAGTATTGTCATTCAATAAGATCACAACTGATTCAACTTGTCCCGGTGTGCTACTGTTTTTCCCACCATCTCTCCATCTGCCGTCACCCCCCACCCAGTCATTCATTCAGAATGGAGGAGATCTGGAGGCCTTGGGCAAATTGAATTGTTACTTTCTTTATTTGTATTGTTTATTTATTTATTTTTTTAGCGTGAAAAATTCGGTCCCGCTAGCCTTTTATCAAAATTTAGCATTTCAAAATGGGGGTGTGTCTTCGACGCAGGTGCCTCATCATTGCTGGGAAATACGGTAGTTGATAAGATGAGTTATAGACCATTTTTTCCTTATCACTTTGCCACTCTGACAGTTCTGGGTTAAAGAGGTAACCAAATATTTCAAAATCAAATGGATCTACACTTTGCCAAGAAAAATAAATAAAATTAGCGAGGATGCTGTTCATAAGGAAATCCCCTATATTATTTGGTAAATTGACAACACTACTAAAAAAAATACAACCTATCCTATACTGAGTCAAACAACAAGCTGATCATTACAATGCCGACAAGTGAAACTACTCACCATTCTTTCAATGTCAATTTTCTCTGCATCACGTTGACTGTCACCATCCACCAGATCACTCTGAGGGCCAGCCTCTTTAGCAGAGTCACGAAAGTTTTCATATAGCAGTAATCTTTGATGAAAGTCTAGTTCCTCATTCTCTGGATGTTTTAGCATATCTTCTTCCCTTTTAACTGGAACATTAAATGTACTTGCTTCAAACCAACATTTTTTATCTTCCATCTCCACTTCCAGCTGTTCATCTTGCAACCAATTTTTCTCTTCCATACTGGCCATTTCCTCTGGTTCATTATCAACCACTTCATGGTTAAACCTGGAAGAATTTTTATCAACAGAACTTCCTTTACCAGTTCTTGTGAAATTCTTCAGAGCAGAATTTTCATTTTCATCTTCCACAATCTGCTCTTCACCAGTGTGTGAACGATCAACCAATTCTGCTGGAGTAGGGTGTTCTAATGCATTTTGATGGTTCATAGAATCATCCCCCAACTCATCGTCCACCTCACGGACTGAAGGCGTGGAAGGAAAAGCACCAGTCTCCTGTTTAACTTCTGGCAATGGATCAGTATTTACATGGTCCTCATCTGGTACACCCTTAGACACCGTTGTCTCAATAAGTTCAGAATCGGCAACATTAATAATCTCTTCCAGCCCAGGTTCAATCAACTTCTCTTCTGATTTGTTATTCTGGTTGGCAGTCTTCTCAGAGCCTAGTTTTTCAAATGACTGTGAATCAGATGACTGATTTGCAAGCTTCAATGACTTTCCAGCAGTTATGATGGTATTTGACACACTTTTCTGTCCTTGAGGCAGCTGCAGTAGAGCAAATGCCACTGGCTGAAGGGGAACAAGATGCCAAGCATTGATAGTTTGGCCAACACCATTAACAGCTACAAACGGAGGCTGTGAAGTAGTTTGAACAGGTACCTCTGACGCTACTGCAGAAATGGGTTGAGTAGTAGAGGTTTGCTTCAAAGCAACACAGGCTGGTTTTACAACAGGGGTTGAACGTGGCCTTCCTCTTTGTGGTATTATCCCTTTAGGACATAGAGTGACATTGCTGGGAGATGAAGCCGCCGAACAAGATTTTATTGGGGTAGGCAGACAATTTCCATTCCCTGAGCCTAAGAATATGAAAATAAAAAAAGAGGAAATGTTAGATAAAAAACGGAGACTATAAAAAAATAGAAATATGTCAAAAGTTTGTGCAGTCCAGTTCCACATTATGGTAGGCGCAATTATATTCTTGTGTGGAATAGTCTGGGTTGACTTCCACTTCCGTTTATGTATCTTCACCAATCTGTGCTACATATCCAGAAGTTTAATGGTGAGAGCAGAAATTATGATTAGGTGAAAGGGATAGCAGTGGAGACCCAAAAGCGAGAAGTGGCTTTTTGGAGCAAGAATTATATTAGTTGATAAGAAGAGTTTATTTTTGGCTCCTTACGTTAAGACAATTATTTAAATTAAAAACTATGAAAATATGACATTAAATGATAATGAAAAGCCTGGAGTGGATACCGGATAATGAAAGGCCTAGAGTGAATGTGGACAGGATGTTTCCAGTAATGGGAAAGTGCAGGACAAGTGGGAACAGCCAAAAGATAATGGGACACACCATTAAAATGGAAATGGGGAGAAATGTATTCGGTCAAAGGGTGGTGAATCTGTGGAATTCATTGCCACTGATGGCTGTGGAGGCCAAGACACTGGTTATTTTTACGGTGGAGATTGACAGGTTCTTGATTAGGGAGGGCGTCAAAGGTGATAGGATAAGGCATGAGAATGGGGTTGAGAGGGGAAATGATTGAAAGGCAGAGTAGATTTGATGGACGGAATGGCCTAATTCTGCTCCAATGTCTTAAGATATTATGGAAGTCGTGTGTTTATCAGTGTTTAGTGAGAGGTTCATTTTTCACTTACGCCATTCAGCATTTGCTCGAAGAAATCCCATTGACATTATTCTGTTTAATTTCCTCTAATCTATTCCATCTCATGTGCTCACCAATTTCTCCCCGATTCTTCTACCAACCATTTGCACTGAGAGCAATTTCCAGTTACCAATTAACCAAACAGCCAGTCCGTTGTCCTTGGATATAGGAGGAAAGGGAGTATTCAGACAAAACGCATGTGGCCACAGGGAGAACATGCAAACTCCACACAGACAGCTCTGGAAGCCATGATCGAAATCAGGTCACGGAGCTATGCTGCACAGCAATACCTACTGTGCTGTTATACAGCTTTTTTTCTCATCCTTTTATCTTGGAATTACAATCCACTACAATCTGTAAATCTCAAATTTCTATTTACTTTAACTTTCTTATGTCATCAAGTTTATGGTGGTCGTCAGAGCAATTCTAATCTCCCTTGTATTTTTATGTTCTATTCTCCCGTGTATTTTTCCTGCAACATATATACGCTTTTGCATGGCCATTAACTCTATCCAGTTGCACCTACCTTGAGCCTGCACTTGGGATTCTTATAGTAGCCAATTAATGTAACAACTAGTCCATGTCGGGTGTTCGTACAGACCATTCCTGGTGTAAG
This sequence comes from Okamejei kenojei, assembly GCA_035221665.1. Taxonomy (NCBI): domain Eukaryota; kingdom Metazoa; phylum Chordata; class Chondrichthyes; order Rajiformes; family Rajidae; genus Okamejei; species Okamejei kenojei. The sequence goes on along the minus strand of CM069139.1, from coordinate 79,679,487 downwards.
TTATTTGGTGCATGCGTGCCCTGAACACACACACACACACACACACACACACACACACACACACACACACACACACACACACACACACACACACACACACTCTCTCTCTCTCTCTCTCTCTCTCCCCCTCCCTCCCTCTCTCCCTCCCTCTCTCCCTCCCTCTCGCTCTCTCTTTCCTTCCCTTTGTCGGCGTGAGCTTTCTTTTAATCTCCTTAATTTGTTTTCTTCCAAATGCTAGGCCACAGCCTTCCCATTTTCAGACATGCCACTCACGTTTTTTCCGCCGACTAGATAAATACCTTTCCGTCACATTTCAACCTATATTTCACAAGTTACTAACTTTTTAAAAACAGTTTCAAAATATTAAAGTATTCAAAGTTCTCATTTTGAAGAAAAAAAATTCCAACTGATGTCACAATCAACTCGCAAGGCATTACGAGACACTCCGCCCGGGAGGAGGGACTCAAGCACTCCAGCCACAAAAAAAACTCAGAACGCGCACTCCACACGGGAAGGGCACTCAACTGCTGCAAACAAAACAAAAATCAATCCACTAGCTCGGGGTCCTTGGGTCCACGCCCACCCGCGGCTTCGCTTGGGTCGACGGGTTGACGCCCGTCCGCGGCCTGGTGCCTGGTGGGGAGGGTGCTGCCATGGGGATCCCAGCGACTGGGCCTGGGCAGGAGCAGAGCCTGGAGCTGGATTGAGGGCCGAGCTCGGGGCGGGGCCGTGACCGGCGCTGAAAAATAAGCCGCCGGTGGAACCAGGGATGAGCCGGCGTCAGGGACAAGCCCAGAGATTAAGTCGTGACCTGGACTGGAGACTATGCGGCAGCCGAGCTGACGGCTGCAGTCTACAGCCAGGGCCAGGCTGAGTACGAGAACCAGGGCAAGTCCCAGATCCTGCTCTACGACCTGGGTAGGTGCTGTGGCAGGGAATGAGAGTGAGGGGACGAGGATGAGGGAAATGAGGAGAGAAATGGGGTGGGGTCCCTACCCTCCTCCCTCTCTGCCACTCTCCCTCTCCCCCCTCTCTACTCCCCTCCCTCTTCCTCTCTACCCCTTTCCCCTCTACCCCTACCCCTTCCTCTCTACCCATTTCCCTTCCCCCTCCCTCTCTACCTCCCACCCATTCTACCTTCTCCATCCCCTCCCCCTCCATTTCTACCCCCTCTCAGCCCACCCCTCCCACTCTCTCTGCCCACCTCTCCAGGGAATGGTGAGTATTGGGACCTATGGGTGAGTGGTGGAGTATTGCATTCGAGGAACAGCCCACCCGTGCCGCCGTATCCCCCCACTCCTCCCTCACTACCCTCTCCCCATCCTCTCTACCCGTTCCCCCTCCCCCTCTACCCCTGTACCATCTCCACCCCTCCTCCTCCATCACTACCCGCCTCTCAGCCACCCTCCCTCTCTTTCTGCCACCACTCCCTCTCTTGGGAGTGGTGAGTATTGGGACACATGGGTGAGTGGTGGAGTAATATGTTCGGGGACCAGCCCTTCCCTGTGATGTTGTGCACCCTCCTACCTCTCAATCTCTACCCCCCTCCCCCTCCCTCTACTATCTCTCTATAACCCCTCACCCTCTCCTTCTCTACCACCCTCCATCTCCCTCTCTAGCCATGCCTTTGCAGGTGGGGGCTATGTGTGTGGATAGGGTGGGGGATGGGGGAAAAGGAGCGAATGAATAATATTAATATAATATCAGGGGGGGGGGGGTTATGTGTGTGAGGGAGGTGGTTAGTGTGTGTGTGACACCGCAGGCCGCCTCCACCCATCCCCCGCAACCGCATGTTGAGGGGACGGGACACAACGGGGCCCACTTGGTCTAGTCTATTACTAAAACTCTCACCTTGTTAGTTTGTTAGTGAGTCTGTCTGTGTGTGAGTCATGCCCTGAATTACACCCAAAACGGTACACGATAGTGCTACAATTTTTGTACCACCTTACGGACCATTGTCCTCTGGTGTGGTTGTATCGTTTCGTTCAGATTGATGCAATATTTTACAAGTTATTCACATTTTTAACTTTACAAAATCCAGTTTGAGAATCACTTGAACTTGTGGTCGCAGTTGCAGTGGCAGTTAGCACTTGACATCACAATGGAATCTAATTTACATAAACTGCCCGTGAGCAGTGCTCCACCCCACAATGACATCACAGATGGATCTGTTATGTTTTGTTACGTAAATGGATCTCATTTACATAACAAAAAAAAGCTTCCACCTCACAATGACATTAAGGGGGTAGGGAGGGGAGAGGGGTTATGGAGGGAGAAAGTTACTGAGGGTAGAGAATGCCTGACGGTAGGGGAAAGGAGAGGGGGGTGGAGGAGGGCAGGTGAGTGGTGGAATATTGCATTGGGGCAACAGGTTGCGTTGGGGGAACGGGTGAGTGGTGGAAACGGGTTGCGTTGGGGGAACAGATGAGTGGTGGAATATTGCATTGGGGCCCAACGGATCCCACTTGGTCTAGTGTGAAGTTAAACTACTTGTCGTTATTATCGCAACTTCGTACATGGTGTCAGAAGTTTTATTCCGGAACTTCAGTGGCTTAAGTTGGGTTTTTTTCTCCAAGAGAGAACAAAAAGTTTGTCTGCTAAACGAACATGGCGTATGCATTCTGGAGACCGGACCCGCTCGTCTTTGACAGCAATATGCTGTTGGTGGGGTTTTGTACTAAGTTCAACGATTACATCCAGGGCAAGCCAGTGACCATAGAAACAGATCACCAATGTTATAAGTAGGATATAGAGGATCTTTTGAAATTTTATACAAGGGGCTAAGTAAAAGAATAAAACAGAGGTAATAATTTCTGGATTATTATCAGAGTCATGAGCAATTTGGCTCAACGTTAATAGGGACAGTTAGATGGATATGTGGAACACAGACTGGTGTAGGAAAAGTGGATTTCATTAGAGAAAGAGAGAGTTGCTCGGTTGTCAAGCACTGCCCCTTAAGTATGTTGGGACCAGAGTTCAAGTGATAGGGAGATAAATAAGACTTAAGGGAAATAAAGTAAAGAATGTTACATGGTATCAACGTGGAAGCAGTGCCAGGTAACAAAAGTAGTAAGATTGAGCAGTTTGTGTCAGGAAGGAAGGAAGTTAGCAAAAAGAAAGCAGGAAAACATGACAATGACAATTAGGACTTCATATAAAGGTTTTAAGATACCTTTTAAAAAAGGTGCTGTATCTAATGTGTAAAGTATTTGTTACAAATTGGACAAATTGACAAATTAGGGATAAATGGATGCAATAATGTTTGCATTGCAGCTTCAGGGCAACCATGGATGACAAAGAATATTCAATAATTAGGATAGACAGGCAAACTGAAAAGGAGATGGTGCAGTATTGCCAGAAAGTAATGAAGTCACTGCAACAGCAAAAAAAGATATTAGTATTAGTAGTATTCATTAAGTGTGGTCAAGAAGGCATGTAGGCCAAGTATGTTGAGCAGCCAACTAGGGAACATGCTAACCCAATCAGAGCACTGTACAATGTAAAAAGTTCATCATAATCTTGTCCTGAGAGGTCCATTAAAGAAGAACGACCATCAAAAATTCCATCTTTATTGTAATGGAAGGTGAAGATGGACTAACAATGGCTAACATATAATGAACAACTGCAGAAGCTAATGTATCCCTGACTGGTATATAATTATGGGGGATAATTACTGTTCTATGCTCAACAATTAGGATCCCAGAAGGCCATGTTGCTTTTGCACGCATAATTTCAAGGCTAGAAAATTAAACTTTGACACAAGGTGAAGGATTCAATTAGCATGCCCCAAGTAAGGAACCAAAAGAGGCAAGATGAATAATAGGGCACTAATGAGTGATTAAGAAGGAACTGCAGATGCTGGAAATCGAAGCTAGACAAAAATGCTGGAGAAACTCAGCGGGTGCAGCAGCATCAATGGAGCGAAGGAAATAGGCAACGTATCGGGCCGAAACCCTTCTTCAGACTGATGGAGGATGGGGGGGAGAAGAAAGGAAAAAGGAAGAGGAGGGGCCCGAGGCCTGAGGCAGAGCTGAGAAGGGGATGAGACAGCAAGGACTACCGGAAATTGGAGAATTCAATGTTTATGCCGCTAGGGTGCAGACTGCCCAAGCGGAATATGAGGCGCTGCTCCTCCAATTTCCGGTGGCCATGGAAGAGTCTTTGACCGGAGAATCTACCTATACCCGTCCACTGACGCTCTCCTCCGCCTAGCAGAGTTAGTCCTTACCCTCAATAACTTCTCGTTTGACTCCTCCCATTTCCTCCAAATACAAGGCATAGCTATGGGCACGTGCGTGGGCCCCAGCTATGCCTGCCTCTTTGTCGGGTACGTCGAACAATCCGTGTTCGAGGCATACCCGGGCCCCATCCCCGACCTCCACCTCCGCTACATCGACGATTGCTTTAGTGCTACCTCCTGCACCCACACACAACTGACTGACTTCATCCACTTCACCACTAACTTCCATCCGGCACTCAAATACACCTGGACCACTTCCGACACTTCCCTACCATTTCCTGACCTTACTATCTCCATTGCAGGTGATAGACTTCTGACCGACATCCACTATAAATCCACTAGCTCCCACGGCTTTCTAGACTACTCTTCTTCCCACCCTGCTTCCTGTAAGAACTCCATCCCCTACTCCCAATACCTCTGTCTACATCGCATCTGCTCCCAGGATGCGGTGTTCCAAACCAGGGCATCTGAAATGTCCTCATTCTTCAGGGAACGGGGGTTCCGCTCCCCTACTATAGATGAGGCTCTCACCAGGGTCTCTCCCATACCCTGTAACACTGCTCTCTCTCCCCACCCCCCCACTCGTAACAAGTGCAGAATCCCCCTAGTCCTCACCTTTCACCCCACTAGCCGTCACCAGAGATGCCAACCCTAAATTTAGTTCACAGTAACATTCAACCCATTTGTCCGTAACAAATGGGGTTAAATGCATTTCTCTCCGTATCATACTCACTTGGGGTTGTTGCCGGCGGCTATGCGCCTGCGCACTGGTGCAGATCAGCGGGCTGCCGGCGGGCGGGTGCGGCACATGCGCACTTGGCAAGGTTGCCGGCGGGTCTGCGCCTGCGCACTGGGTGGGGGTGGGGGGAGGCCCGGTGATGGGCTGCCGCGAGCGGCCGGCTGGCGGCAAGAAAGTGCCGCTGATTGCGCGTGGGCCAGCGCCGCCCGGGCTCTGGGCCGGGCGTGGGCATGGCTCGAAATGGCGCCAGGCCCGGCAACCCTCCCCCACTGCGCACGCGCGGCCACTGGGGCCCGGCAACCCTCCCCAACTGCGCAGGCGCGGACACTAGGGCCCGGCAAAGTGCCGCTGATCGCGCGGGCCGGCAAACCATGGACACATGGCGCCGGCGTTCACCACGGGAGGAACACCGGCGCGGCGGTGTTCCGTAACAGCATGTTTGGCTGCCGGAACACCGTAAAAAGGTTATTTCGCCGGGACAAAATACGGCGAATCCGGGACACTTGGCATCTCTGCGTCACATACAACAAATAGTCCTCCGTCATTTTTGCCACCTCTAATGCGACCTCACCACTCGCCGCAGCTTCTCATCTCTCCCCGTCTGCTTTCCGCAAAGACCGCTCCCTTAAATAACTCCCTTGTCAATTCTTCCCTTCCCTCCCGCACCACCCCCTCCCCAGGCACTTTCCCTTGCAACCGCAAGAGATGCTACACTTGTCGCTTTACCTCCCCCCTCAACTCCATTCAAGGACCCAAGCAGTCGTTCCAGGTGCGACAGAGGTTCACCTGCATCTCCTCCAACCTCATTTATTGCATCCGTTGCTCTAGATGTCAACTGATTCAGATCGTTCAGACCAAGTGTAGGCTTGGCGATCGTTTCGCCGAACACCTCCGCTCGGTCCGCATTAACCAACCTGACCTCCCGGTGGCTCAGCACATCAATTCCCCCTCCCATTCCAAATCCGACCTCTCTGTCCTGGGCCTCCTCCATGGCCAGAGTGAGCACCACCGGAAATTGTAGGAGCAGCACCTCATATTTGGGCAGTCTGCACCCTAGCGGCATAAACATTGAATTCTCCAATTTCCGGTAGCCCTTGCTGTCTCCTCCCCTTCTCAGCTCTCCCTCAGCCCTTGGGCTCCTCCTCTTCCTTTTTCCTTTCTTCTCCCCGCCCGCCCCCCCCCCTCCCCCACCCTCCATCAGTCTGAAGAAGGGTTTTGGCCAGAAACGTTGTCTATTTCCTTCGCTCCATTGATGCTGCTGCACCCGCTGAGTTTCTCCAGCACTTTGTCTACCACTAATGAGTTTGATAATCTAGAGACTAAATTATTAAACAGATGAAAAATAATTCCTGGATTACTCCCCAAGACATAGATATGAAAAGTAGCATCAAAGAATACAGTGGGAGACAGCCAGTTCAAGTCGTAGACCATTGGATGCAATAATACTATCTACTGGGGTGGCACTTAGAACAAAGCAGGAACAAGCCTGTTTTTAAAAAAAAATCTCTCATGTAGGATCTGTTGGCAAATCATAATACAATGCCCATCCTTAATTGCCCGTACATCCAAGTGGTAAAAGAGGCGATTAGGTGTAACTGAATGGCTTGCACTACCATTTCAGAAGTCACTTAAAAGTCGACCACGTTACTGTAGTTCTGGAGTACATGGAGTAAGCAAATGACTGGAGTAAAAATATGCAGGCCAGTTCAAATAAAGATAACAGAAGTCTTCCCCCAAAGTCATAAGTTTCAAGGTTATTATTATAGATTGTCGGGTTTTTCAAATTCCTGATTTAATTAATTATATGTTTAACTCAGGTATCTAAATCTTTTACTTTTAAGGACCCTAATATCAGTAGCTGTGTGCAACAAATACCATATTACATTTCCAATGTGACCAAACAGGGTCAAGTCCCAATTTCTTGGTTGCAGGGTCAAAAAACCAACCCCGATCCTCATAAAAATTTCAATAATCATTTGAGATTATTTTTCAGCTAGAGAATCGAGAAATGGGACAGTCTCAGATGGATATTAGCCAGTGAGAAAAGGGAGGGGGTTTCTTTACTCAGAGGACCACGAATCACTGTGAATATTCAGTAAGACGATAGATATAAATCTAAATATAAATGTATATATATAAATATAAATATATATATATATATATATATATATATATATATATATATATATATATTTATATATTTAATATACTATAATAGAGAGAGAGAGAGAGAGAGAGAGAGAGAGAGAGAGAGAGAGAGAGAGAGAGAGAGAGAGAGAGAGAGCGTTTGAGAATTTTACCACTGGACTCAAAGGAAATCAAGGAAAATGAAGTGACGGTCAGGGTGAAGATTGTCTATGATCGCAATGAATCGTAGAGCAATTTTGAGGGGATCATGACTAGCACTCATTTCTATGTCTTACATTTTTGATAAAATTCCCCAGCGACACACTTAATAATGATACTTTCCTGCATTTAATCAAAACATAGGTTTCTAGAAGGTTCATGAAACCTTCAAGATAAGCCACAATGAAAAAGATTGATCAAAATTAGCAACATTCATCAGAATATTAAAGCAAATATTAATTTGCAGGAAGTTAAATGCTTAAATCACTGCAAAGTCTGACATTTAAATTCTTCTAAAATATAGTTTAATCCAAGCACACACTGTACAATATTAAAATAACAGTTCACATTTTCTCACCGCATTTCTTCAACATTTTATTCAGCCAAAAATAATGTACAATGAGGCAAAAGATGAACAAAACCAATAAACTCTTTTCAAAGTCTGCACTGAGATGCAAAAGCAGAACTCACCTGGATTCCGTACAGCAGGAGTGACCTTTTGGTGGAGATGTGGTTGACTCACTGGTCCAGGATTTGGTAGAGGCACAAGTTCGACAACCTGGCCATTTGGGTATTGGAAGAGATTCGCACCTGGACATCTGAGGGGCTGCAGTATCATCTTCTGACCAGGTGTGAGTTGTAGATTATGTGCAGGCCGCGCAGTAGGAGTAGACTGCAGTGGGGTGTAAAGGAACTGTGGTCTGTCAGTTTTTGTGGCTTGAGACAAATCATGAGGAGTAGAGTCGGATGTTTCAGTATGTTTAGATACACCTGTCATAACAAAATGCAATATGAAAGCATCAATTACTGTGAGTCGGCATGCCAAAATAGAATTTCTTAGCACTGAAGAGAAATTTTAAACAATGCAACAATACTGCTTAGATTGCATACAAAACGAATGATCAGGTTGGGTGTAAGGTGGCAGGGAGTCATCGTCTCCTGTGGAATTGTGACCGCATCAGTGGTCAGAATCTTCAGGAACAGAAATAAATATCTGAGAATTGGACAGCAAGAGATACAGTGCCCTCCATAATGTTTGACCCATCATTTATTTATTTGCCTCTGTACTCCATAATTTGAGATTTGTAATAGAAAAAAAATCACATGTGGTTAAAGTACACATTGGTAGATTTTAATAAAGGCTATTTTTATTCATTGTGATTTCACCCATGTAGAAATTACAACAGTGTTTAGACCTAGTCACCCCATTTCAGGCACCATAATGTTTGGGGCACAGCATTGTCATGTAAATTAAAGTTGTCATGTTTAGTAGTTTGTTGCATAATCTTTGCATGCAATGACTGCTTGAAGTCTGCGATTCATGGACATTACCAATTGCTGTGGTTTCTGTTCTGGTGCTGCTCTGCCAGACCTGTATTGCAACCATTTTTAGCTTATGCTAGTTTTGGGGGCTAGTTCCATTCATTTTTCTCTTCAGCATATAAAAGGCATGCTCAATTGGCTTCAGATCGGGTGATTGACTTGGCCACTCAAGAATTTACAAATTTTTTAGCTTTGAAGAACTCCTTTGTTAGCGATATGTTTGGGATCATTGGCTTGCTGTAGATGAACCGCCGGCCAATGAGTTTTGAGACATTTGTTTCAACTTGACCAGATAGGATGTGTCTATACACTTCAGAATTCATTATGTTACTACCATCAGCAGTTGTCCATCAATGAAGTTGTACCTTCAGCAGTCATACATGCTCAGGCCATAACACGCCCACCACCGTGTTTCACAGATGAGGTGGTATGCTTTGGATCTTGGGCAGTTCCTTCTCTCCTCCATACTTTGCTCTTGCCATGACTCTGGTAAGTTAATCATCATCCACAAGACCTTTTTCCAGAACTGCGGTTTTTCTTTTAAGTATTTCTTGGCAAACTGTAACCTGACCATCCTATTTTTGCGGCTTGCAAGTGGTTTGCATCTTGCAGTGTACCTCTGTATTTCTGTTCATGAATTCTTGACAAATCCACACCTGACCCCTGAAGAGTGCTTCTAATCTGTTGGATAGGTGTTTGGGGATTTTTCGTTATTATAGAGAGAATTCATGTGCCATCAGCTGTGGAGGTCTCCCTTGGCCTGCCAGTCCCTTTGCGATTAATAAGCTCACCAGTGCTCTCTTTCTTCTTAATGATGTTCCAGGCAGTTGATTTTGGTATGTGTAAGGTTTGGTTGATGTCTCTAACAGTTTTATTCTTGTTTCTGTTTCATAATGACTTCTTAGACTTTCATTGGCACAACGTTGGTCCTCATGTAGATAAACAGCAATAAAAGTTTCCAAAGGTGATGGAAAGACTGGAGAAAATACTGGGTGCATAGAACACTCTTATACCTGCATTAAGGCATTATTTAAGAACACCTGCTTAAATAAAACTGTGAACCAATGTGTCCCAAACATTATGGTGCCCTGAAAAAGGGGGGGACTATGTATAAACACTGCTGTAATTTCTACATGGTGAAACCAAAATGTACAAAAATGGCCTTTATTAAAATCTAACAATGTGTACTTTAACTATATGTGACTTTTTCTATTACAAATCTCAAATTGTGGAGTACAGACCTTTCCTACATCAATCTGTGCTCCATATATCCAACTCGATTTTTACTCCTTGTTCTCGTAAACCTAGTCAAGACAAAGATCTCTACACCTACTCTAGCCATGAAGAGATACACCACAGAAATAAGTCCTTTGCCTCACCTAGTCTACACTGATTACCACTGAACATTATCATTAATACTATATTAATCTCATTTTGTATTCTCCCCACATTCTAAACAACTGCCCTCATATTCTACATTAAGAGGCAGTTTACACTGTTCAATTAACCTACTAATCTTCACATATTTGGAATGCTGACAGAAAGAGAAGCACCCACAGGTAGTCTGTGCAGACGCAGGAAGAATAGATGGCACTCGAGGTCTCTGGTGTACCCTGGTCTCTGTCTCTGAAGCAGTAGCTCAACCAGCTGCGTCACACACATCCTTCAAGCATTTGAAGAATTATGTGCCTTTCCGTAAGATTACTTTATTCCTCTACATTCTGAAAAGATAGGCTTAACCTCTCTTCCTGTGATGAATCCACAATGCTAGGAATTAATCATGTTGCTGCACCCCCTCATTGCCAGTAAATCCCATTGCAAGTACGTCCTTCTTTAGATAGCAAGACAAGACCTCAACACAATATTCTAAATTGGCTCTCAGCAGGGTCTTAAATGATAGGAAAAAGACATCTCTACTCTTGTACTCATGTCCTCCAATATTGGATTAGATTAACACAGAAAGTGGACGTAGTAAAAAGTTTAACATCGCTTAAAGTTGATAAATTTCTAGTCACAGACGAAGTACATCCCAGACTGCTAAATGGAGCAAAGAAGGAAAGACTGCAATTGTTATTTATAATCCTCCCAGGCTGGGGTATTTAATATCTGCTGATGTTGTACTGTTGACTAAAAAAGAATATAACTGAGTAACCATATGCTAGTTAGTTTAACTTTGATGGTGATAAAAATATAGACACCAATTCTGAAAATTATATAAACACTTAGATAGAACAATAGAAAATAATCAAGGATAGCCATCTTAGATTTATTAAGATAAATGGGTGTCAAAATGACAAACTCACGTCAAACTTACTGAATATTTTGAGGTTTTAACATATTGAGTGTAATGTGTTTGTAGTCATGTACATTGATTTTTAGCAAGGCCTTTGATAAGGTCTCACATGATAGCTATTTACAAAAGTAAAATTCCTTATAATCCAAGGGAGAGTGACAAATTGGATGCAAAGTGAACTCCACCCCAGCAAGCATCAATTAACTGCCATTTTTCAGACTGGATGATGCAGGTGAAATGCTGATAGTGATAGTACAAGTTGATGCAATTCTTATATAATAAAATAATCTACACTTTGTTTTAAAGAACAAAAGGACTCTTAAACTGGTAAAATTGTTTTGACGGTATTTCACAGGAGTACATGACGGAATTTGACATGGAACCAAGTGAGGATAGAAAACTGAACATTTGGTCACACAGTGGTTTTTAGGAGCAGCTCAAAGAGACAAAGGCTCACTGAAGTTTATGGAGGAATTCCAGATGATGCCAATACCTACAGTGTTGGAAACTGAAAATAAATCAGAATTGCAAATTGTATACATTCGATTTTGAATGAGTTAGCAAAATGTTTCACTCTACCACTATGTATTATTAGGGGCGTAGAGAAAAAGTGTGTTTTTGTGAACACTTTAATGCCTGGCAATTTGATTGCGTAGCATTATTTTATTCAGCATTGCGAGCTGAAAATTGATTTTTCTCAGTAGGTAATTTTTCCTAGTAAGGTAATTACTAGACCCAGGATGTTTAGGCACTAAAAAAAATACTGAAATAGGCAGGCAAAAGGGCATAATAAAATTACAAAAAAGGCACGATAAAAGCATTTATTGACAAAAAAGCTTTAAAAGGCATTTATTTCCACCACCAAAATATGGTTTTAAATTATAATATAAAGGTTACGACATTAAATGACCAAAGTTGCCTCGTTGCACATAATTACTAGCATTTTTTTTCAAATTGTCTGGTGTTAAACTATGCCGTCTGTCAGACAGAATATGCTTCAGTTGTGAAAAACTTATTTCTACCTCAGCTGAGGTCACTTGGGCATACCAAAAACAAGCTACCGACTCTATATTCATATCGATATCTAGTACATTCCAACTACCTTTGAGAACTTTACTATGTTTTGTATTTCTTCAAGATCTTTGTTAGCTAAAATCACTCTCTCACATTTTCCTTGTATGTCTTTACCGATATCGCCAGGAACTTTACGAATATCGTCAATTACTTTATTGAAAACCTGCAAGTTATTCAGTAATGTTTCTCCACGCCCTTCTCAAGGGAAGTGATAGCTTGTGGGAAGTTTGCAAAATTGGAAGCAACAAACACAAGATCGCGGTGGAGGGGCATTTTCTGCATGATTTCATTGACGATCCAGACTGCAGCAGATCCTTCTTCTTCAAAACAGTTGACAATTCATTTTATCTTTTTTTAAATTTGCAGCATAGTAGAGTACAGCAGAGAGCTATGTACCCCACCTAGTCAAAACGGGCTGAGAAGGTAGCGGAATCTCGGGTGCCATTTCCTTGACCAACTGCACACGTGACGGTACTTTGAGGAAGATTTTCTTGACATTGGAAACTAGGTGATAGTCATTTGGAAACAAACTACGCATATGCTTGGCAATTCTATGAAGTCCTTGAGGAAAGCATGTCAAATGCAACATTTTGGAGAATAAAACTTTAACTCACAAACAGAAAAACATTCTTGTGTTTTATACCTTCTGGCCAAAGTATAGCAAGTGAGGATGTAAACAACTGAGCAACAGTTGTGCTGTGTGACCTCCAATACTTCCGATGTCAACAAATACTCCTTTGATGGTTGACCTGCCTCCAGTGTACCGATGACCACATTGGCAACATATCTCCCCACAGCTTCGGTTGTCTCGTCTATTGAGATCCATATTGTGATGCATGCAACTTCATCTCTAGTTTTCTGCACAACAATGTTGAAGTAGCTGTCAACATAATTTTTCTATAATGATGAGTCGCTCGGTATATGTTCCTCTGTGTATTTCTCTAAAATACTTCTGAGAGATTTATTTTCCAATTTCCGCAGTGGAATTCCAGCATCAATGAATGCCTTGCACTGATCACTCGAAAACTCAGATTTGCGCCTGGAGCCAGCGGTAAATGTAGTGAGGAGACAAGCTTGGGTACTTTGCTTGGGTAGTCTACACCCCAGTGGTATCAACATTGACTTCTCTAATTTTAGATAGCCCTTGTCTTCTCCCTCCTCCCCCTTCCACTTCCCAGTTCTTTCTTAAATAGATCTTGGAGAAGACTGAACCAGTGGGAAGTGGCACGAACGAATGAATGACCAACAGTGGCACCCACGGTTTCGCCCCGGTGGTGGAAGCTTTCTTGTAAGTTATATTATGTTAACACGTTACTGATAACATTAATATTAAAGTGTTAACATAGAAAACGTCATTGTAATCACGGTACAACTAGAGAAAATAGCACGACCGTTTAGCAAAACAGCAACAAAAATGCTGATTTAGACACTTGATCGTGAAAAAGGCATTATCCTGGTGAAATCATCAAAAAAGGCATGAAAAGGCACTTATGGCATTACAACAAAATCCTGGGTCAAGTGATTAACAAGTCAATTTACATCACTACAACAATTCAGTAGACGCTTCCTGAAGCTCGTCACCTTCATGAGCAAGACATGATTTCTGCATTTTAGCCTCACAACGTGACAACATTCTTACAATATACCTATTGCCACATTATGGTGGAGCCTGAAGAATGTGTCTAGGGGCAATTCTGTATTACTCCTGCAGTGGATGACATTCAAGTAAAACATTTACTTTCATGCTGGCCTACACATCTACTATCATCCCGTGTCATCGCTGCCACCCCCCCCTCCCTCCCCCCCCCCCCCCCAATACTATTGACATTCTCAACCCCATCCCCATATCTTCATACTAGCCTTAGGCCCCAATCTTCCCTCACACCCAACAGGTTCTCATATGCGATCTCTCTCAACGGACACACATATGCATATTTACATATTTATATTTGGAAGAGTTAAATGGGAATAGGGAGGAACAGAAGCAAAAAAGTGGTCAGAAATATAGTTTTCGTCATTTGTATTTTAGTAGTGAATTCACAAAGTAATAATTCTGCAGGCATCCAAGTAGCTTTTATGTACCTGTAGCCACAAAGAACTGCAGATGATGGTTTACAAAATAAAAGACAATGCACTCAGCGGGTCAGGCAGCATCTCTGGAGAACATGGAATGATAATATTACGGATCGGTACCCTCCTTCAGACTGATTGCCTGGGAGTGGGGGTGGGGGGGTGGGTTGAGGGTTAGCGGGGAAAAAAGAGGTGGTGGGACAATACTTGATAAGTGGATATAGGCGAGAGTGGTTGTTGATCGGCAAATTAATGCACAAAAGCCAGATATGGAAATATAAATGGCGAGATAAGGATAATAGTAATGAAATGTGAATCCAGGGGAAATTAATATTGGAGGAAGAGGAAGGGGGTTGGGAGAGAGAAATTTGATTGATTGATTGATTGATGCAGCATGGAAACAGGCCGTTCGGCCCACCGAGTCCACCACAAATTGGTGCAATCCAACTGGGATGTAGGGAAGTGTCTGCAGTTATTTTATCGCAGAGCATTAATTGAACACTTCAACTATTGGATGATGTGTTCTGATTAGCTAAATAAGTGTTCACAACAAAACCTGAATGCAGTTCTATTAATCAGCTCTTAAATGCTGGAAATATTCTGATTTAAAAAGTCACCACTTTGAAACACTGACTTTGTTCCACAAATGCCGTTTTTGGGACTATTTTCACAGACTTTATCATCCATCTAAAGATGGTCAGAGTATCTAAAATTCTTGGACTATTAGCTCCAGTGTCACAAAGTTATAACAGAAAGTCTTTTGCATGTGATATTGCATCCCCAAGTTATGGACAACTGACTTATGAGTACCTGTACTTTTGAAAAAACTATAACACCATTAAATTATAAAGTCCAAAATATGAACATATTAATATTGGTTTATTAATGTCATATGTACTGAAATAAAATGAAAAATGTTGTTTTGCATGCTTTCCTGTCAAAGCATAACATACGCAAGTTCATCAGGTAGAACAAAAGAGAAAATAAACAGAGCGCACAATGTAATATTATAGGTAAAGAGAAAGTGCAGATAAAAAAAGTACGAGGAATGCAACATGGTAGATTGTAAGATCAGGAAATTCATCCCTAACCAATTAAAAGGACTGTACAAGAATCTGATAACAGCAGGGAAGAAGCTCCTGACCAACTCAACCCCAGTACTGGGCATGCTCTCCTCTCCACTTCCTGAAGTTGATGAGCAGCTCCTTCGTTCTGCTGACCTTGAGGGAGAAACTATCTCCTTCCTGTACCCTGTCTCGTCATTGTTTGAAATCAGGTCCACTGTGATGGTGTCATCTGCAAATTTGTAAATGCAATTAAAGCAAAATTTGGCTGCACCATTGTGAGTGTATACGGATTATAGTAAGGGGCTGAGAACGCAGCCTTGTGGGCCACCAGTGTTGAGAATTATCAAAGAGGATGGTTTATTATCTACCCTTGCTGATTGCAATTTATGGGTCAGAAGTCAAGAATCTAGTTGTAGAGGGAGATCCTGAGATCTAGGTCCAGAGGTTTGGAGGAGTGTACTTGAGATGACATTGTTCAAGCCATGATGTCTGCCATGGACCTGTTCCAGCAGCAGTTTAATTCAGTGGATCAAAGTTGTCTGGTATGCTGGAGTTGATCTGCACCATGACCAGCCTCTACATATGCTCGCTACCTTGTTTTTCTTTGACACTGTGTAATAGTAGTTATTGTATAGCAGCCGGTTACCTCTGATCATTGCAGGGAGGGGTTGGTATGAATGGTAGACCTAGTTTCCTCTCTCTGCAGTTTCATTAGTTGTGTTTTTTTTTCTAATCAGTGTTAGGAGTTTTTGATGCCATTCAAGACAACACCGTGGAGATATGGTTCCAATAGCGAGTGATTTTTATGCATTTTCTGAGGTGGAAAAGATTGACTTATGGACATCTGTAAAAATGGAAACCATTCATACCTGGGGACTGCCTGTATTTCTAAACCGACTGTACATTAAAGAGTACACTATGCTGGCTACAAAGTCACTGCGGCTGGTTCATCCATGACTGTATTCTCATCAACAGGCATCTTTCAGTAGTTAGAAATTTATATCTCACAGAACATAAAATATGGATAACTTTGAAACCCAACGACTTGTGAATTACACAAATTCTGATCTAATAAATGACCCATTAAATATGTATTGGATGAAAGGGAGGGTTGGCCATTTACAGTAGTAACATTCCAATTGTGCAGCATATTATCTTTAACGTCCATCTTCTGAATCATTTGAAGGTACCGCTACATCTCATTTAAGAGCCTCCGTAGCACACTTATAATGTCCTAGAACAGCGTACGATTACCGGCCTAAAGAACAATGTACCTCCCACAATTTAAGTGTCAAATTCAGCGTACTTAGATTGGCACAATTTACATTGATGGCCTGCAGATGAGGAGAAGCTCAGCTTTGCATTGGAAATTCTACAGAGTTATGGGAGTTGACTGGTAGATAAGAAAATGGGTGCTTAAGCTTGCTTTCCAAATTTATGATACGAATAGTCTGTAAGTGCCAAATGACATGGAACAACCTAATGATGTACAAGATTTGTACCAATATTCAGACAAGTTAATTTACATGACACATTTTTACCTTCTATGGTAGTAGAGTTCCTACACCTGTTCAACTTGCATGCCATAACTGTTCCACCCTTTTTTTCCTTACTGTTTTCCTGTAAAGGAAGCAAAAAAGACACAAATAATTATACTCTTCAAGAGTTTATTCAACAAGGATTTCCAAATCTGTGAAAAATGGTATAATTAAAAAGATTCAATCTTGCTACTGACCCAAGTTAGTTCTAGTAATCTCCTATTACATTTTTTGTAAACTGCACATCTTCTTTATGTAGCCTAAATGATTTTTTTCTGACATATTATCAATATTGAGTTTGGAGGCAGACCATCAGGAAGTTATACCTACAAACCCCAGACGAATGATCAAGCAAAATTTCTACTGCAGTGATGCGCAAGGCCACTATCTTTTACATGATATTAAATCTTTCAAAGATATCTATAGAAGAGTCCATAAAACATTTTCTTCAAGGAGTTCTCCTTTGTAACCCAGACAAATAATACCCAAAATATGTAGGAAGGAACTGCAGATGCCGATTTACATTGAAGAGACACAAAATGCTGGAGTAACTCAGACAATAATCACATTTTGAGTATTTGACAAAGGGGGGGGGGGGGGGGGGGGTATGTGGGAGACAGAGGGGGGGGAGACAGAGAAGGGAGGATATGGGGAGGAGACAAGGGGGGAGACAGAGGGGGGATGGAGGGGGGATGGAGGGGGGAGAGACGGAAGAGGGGAGACAGAGGGGGGAGAGACAGAGGGGGGATGGAGGGGGGAGAGACGGAAGAGGGGAGACAGAGGGGGGAGACAGAGGGGGGAGACAGAGGGGGAGACAGAGGGGGGAGACAGAGGGGGGGAAGGACAGATGGGGGGAGACAGATGGGGGGAGACAGAGGGGGGGGGAGACAGAAGGACGGGGAGGGGGATTATTCCGTGGAGTCCAAAATGGCCCTATCTGAAAAAATTCATGCTTTATTTCTCGACATTAATGAAAATGTTATTTGAAAAAAAAGCTCTCTTCTTGAATGACGTCACCCCCCCCCCCCCCCCCCTCCCCCCCCCCCCCCCCCCCCCCCCCCCCCCCCCCCCCCCCCCCCGGGCCCTGCCACCTGGAGCCTATAGCCGGTTGCTGCGACCCGCCAGCCGGAAATTGCAATGGCAATGGAAGTGAAGATGCAATCAGCTGTTTGGCTTGAGCCTGCCTTGTGCTTTGAAAGTGTAATGGCAATGGAAATTAAGTGACAATGCAATCAGCTGTTTGGCTTGGGCCTGCCCTGTGCTTGAAACTGCAATGGCAATGGAAATGAAGTGAAAATGCAATCAGCTGTTTGGCTTGGGCCTGCCCTGTGCTTGAATGTGCAATGCCAATGGAAATGAAGTAAAAATAGAATGAGCTGTTTGGCTTGAGCCTGCCCTGTGCTTGAAAGTGCAATGGCAATGTAAATGAAGTGCAAATGCAATCAGCTGTTTGGCTTGGCCTGCCCTGTGCTTGAAACTGCAATGGCAATGGAAGTGAAATTAAAATTCAATGAGTTATTCCGCCTGCCCTGTGCTTGAAACTGCCATGCAATTGGAAATGAAATGAAATTAGTTGTTCGGCCTGCCTGAAACCACTAATTTTGGCCCACAAGGCCCCTATTAGTCGTGAAACCAGTCCCTTTTGCCCAAAATGTCAGTATTACCCCACGAGGAGCATTTTGGCCCAAAAGGCCCGTGATTTCACTCAGATTTTTTTTTAAAGAGCCCCTTTGGCCCATCAGGCCTGTACTAGCCCAGGAGTCCCTTCAGCTCATCAGTAAGTATTTCCCCTGCAAGTATTAAACCTCACCCCAGTATTTTCCTCCCTCCCTTATTTGCTCCCTGTGAGATCCAGGCCAAGATAGACTTTCCTCCTTCATTTAGGTATGTTACAAAACTCACCTTTAACGGTGCTGCAGTCTGTCACTGGCTTTGTGCGCGACTTTGGCGTCTTTAAGGGGGGGGGGGCGGGGTTAAAATGCGTTTTTTCCCTTGCCACCGGAATTATATTTTCTCGGAGTGCGAGCTATTTCTGGGGATTTGTTCCGACTGCCGGAAAGTTTTTTTTTTTAATCGCCCGACTATTTCAGCGCTACAGTAAAATAAAAATTAGCTTCTAATGCCGTGAACATTGCCCACTCGCAAGCTGTTTAAAATGCCCATTAATTTATGGGCATTAAACACTAAATTCCTTCAATTTAGCCTATAAATTCATAACAATAAGATTTAAAAATCATGTTACATCGTGAATTCTTGTGTGAATGTTATTTGGACACTTAGGCTTTATAAAAAATGTTAATATTTTCTTAAGAGATGGATAGATGTTACGATACAATTGTTAATATAAATAATATTAATAATGTATGACTATAACAAACAAAATGCTTTTTATTATGTATTTACTTCTAATTAAAAAAATTAAAAAAAAAAAGAAATGGATAGATGTTTAGATCTAGTAATTGAATTTTGTAATTAGCTACAATTGGGTAACTAACTAATTATATGCTTTAATTTCAGGTCATCCAAGTACGATGGTTTCATATTAGTTTCAGAATGCTTCAATCTATAATAACTAAAAATTTATTTCAGTTCTCTTAATTTTTAAGAATGTTATGGGCTTTTGACTGTCCTCGATCACAACTTTTGTGTTAAGTCAATGGAAAAGCAATAGGAAACAAGATGCTAATTTCCGAGTATGAAAATGGCCATAACTATTTTAATACTGAAGATATGAAAGTAAATTAGGTGTCAAATTAAACTTCTTTATATGCTTTATTTGATGGGATAAATTGCAGACTTGATTTTTAAAATCTCAAAATTTTGAAACATTGCTACTTCATTGCTGTGAACTGCAGAAAAAGATGAAAAATGTCTAAAATTGATTCTTCACCCTCTCCACCTTCTCTCTCACAGTCTCTCACCTGTTTTGGGAAGGAAGTCTGGCCGTTTCTGAGCTGCCAGCCCACCAGGCCTGAGCGATTGAGCTGCCAGCCCATCAGGCCTGAGTGACTGAGCTGCCAGCCCACCAGGCCGGAGTGACTGAGCTGCCAGCCCACCAGGCCGGAGTGACTGAGCTGCCAGCCCAAGAATCCATTCCAACGGGTCCCACTTAATCTAGTCTATAACTAAAATGCTCGTCTTGTTTGTTTGTTACTATATTTGTCCCTATATTTGTGCAAAAACGGTGCAGCATAGCGCTACAAATTTTGCACCACCATACTCACCACTGTCCTGTGATGTACAAGAAAGAAGTTTCCTTCAAATTTATATTCACGTTTAAAACTTAGAAAAACACCAAAAAAAATTTCACTTGCCCTTGCCGTCACCAGCGTTCCAACTCACAATGACATCACAATGCAATCCAGAATTTCAGCCACACCCCACCCAGGGCTCGAAATTAGCGGTTGCCCAGATGCCAATGACCACCTAAAGTGCCGCCGGGCAACCTAAACGCCGACTCATTTTGCCCGGCTTGGCAAGCAAATACTGGTTTATATCGATAGACACAAAAAACTGGAGTAACTCCGCGGGTCAGGCAGCATCTCTAGAGAATAGGAGCGTGACGTTTCGTGTCGATGGCGATGGCTGTATTCCTCTAGTATCTTTGATTGCGGGGCAAAGATACTAGGTGCGTGGTGACGAAGCGTAGGAGCGAATGATGGGTCTCGACAGCGGCACAGCGGCCGCGACAGCGGCTCCACCGCCTCCTCCTCCTACACCCCGCCCGGCGGAAGGAGGCCTCCCTCTCCCGGCCTTGGCATGCAAGAGGGGTTGTTTTGAAAGCGCAGTTGGTAGATTTGCAGCAGTATCTTTTGATTTGCAGGCAGCGGCCGCTGTAGCCCTGATAAAGGCCGCTGCCTGCAAATCAGGCACCGCTGCCTGCGGTGCTTTCAAAACAACCGCTCTCGCACGCTGAGGCTGGGAGGAGGGAGGGAGGGAGGGAGGGGGGGGAGGCCTCCTTCCGCCATCTGAAGCAGCTGCACCAAAAATCCTGTAGCTATAGGATCTTTGAGCTGCATCGCTCGGCCCCGCAACTTGCTTTTGGCTGGCGGAGGAGGGGAGGCAGTGGCGACGAGTTCCCAACCGCCTCCCCCTTTGGCGGCGGCACTTTGGCGTTGGACAGGGAAGGCCAAGGCAGCGGGGCAATGTTGTCCGAGGAGTGCTGACCTTCCTTCCTCCCCACCTCCTCGGCCCCTTCCCTCCCCCCTGTCTCTCTCTCTCTCGTACACCCCCCCTCCATCCCTCTTATCCTGGGACCCCTCCCCTCCATCCCGCACTGATCGCCACCCTCCTCTATTCAGTCCTAACTGATATCCCCTGTGCTCCCCTCCCCATCTATCCCCCCTAAATCTATTCATCACCCTACCCACCTCGCATTGATTCTCCTGCCACCTACACTGGTCCTCCCATTCATCCCGTACTGACCCACCTTCCACTTACCCTGCACCAAACCCCCCATCCATTCTGTAGTGATCTTCCCATTCATCTTTTACTGATCCCGCATTCATCCTGTACTGATCCCCTCATGCATCCTGTACTGATCCCCTCATGCACCCTGTACAGATCCCCTCATTCATCCCGTACTGATCCCCCATTCATTCTATACTGATCGCCTCATTCATCCTGTAGTGATCTCCCATTCATCCTACAAAGACCCTCCGATCCACACTGTCCTGACCCTCCCATTCATCCTGTACTGATTCCCCCCCCATTCATCCTGTGCTGATCCCCCCCCCCATCCATCCTGTACTGATCCCCCTATTCAAGAAGAATGGGGAGGGAACAGTCTGAAGAAGGGTCTCGAACAAAAACGTTGCCTATTTCCTTTGCTCCATAGATGCTGCCTCACCCGCTGAATTTCTCCAGCATTTTTGTCTACCCCCATTCATCCTGTACTGATTCCCCCCATTCATCCTGTACTGATACTCCCTTTCATCCTGTACTGATCCCCCCCCCCCATCCATCCCATACTGATCCCCGCATTCAACACCACTGACATGCCCCGTGCTCTCACCTCACAATTTTACATATTCCAACCAACACGTACTAATTCACCTGCCTTAATCCATCCATTCCGCACCGATTGCCTTCTCAGCCCCCCCCCCTCCCCCGCTATCTATCCACCCCGCACTGATTCACACACTCCCTGACCCTATTGTGCTTCATGGTCTTCAGAGCGAACATTGACTATGTTTGATAACGGAATGCAATCAAATGTGTTTTAATTCGCAATGTTATTATTTATTTTGACTCCTTTAAAAATATTACAAAAAGAGCATTTGCTGCAGTTATGTTCTTTGGCCATCTCTTGTCAGTTAGTGTAATGTTTAACCTGTCAGATGGGTATAGTCGGTTTTAACAGCTATTATCATAAAATGCCTTTAGAAATTTCCTTGCAACCTATATATTTTGTTATGGATAAATTATGTGGGAAGCCAGAGTGTTTCTGTGCCAATAGCAATAAGGACTCATGCTATGTCCATGTCATGGTAATTTTAGGTCCTTCACAGAAAACGTGCTTGCATCAATCTGTAGTGTGCATGGTCCAGGACTTATTGACACAGGTTGATCATTTGCTGAATAATCCAACCACATTTTTGTTTGGCAGTGGAAAGAACTAATAGAAATTGCATTAATTGCAATGTGTAAAAAGAGTTGAGATATTGTATTATAATTTTGCTGCATGTCATTGTGGTATATATATCATGTCTTGATTGGTGAATATGTTTAGTTTGTGAGTTATTTGAAGCAGAAATAGTATGTGAATGTAGACAAAAGTGCTGGAGAAACTCAGCGGATGCGGCAGCATCTATGGAGCGAAGGAAATAGGCAACGTTTCGGGCCAAAACCCTTCTTCAGATTGATCAGTTTCGGCCTGAAACGTTGCCTATTTCCTTCGCTCCATAGATGCTGCTGCACCCGCTGAGTTTCTCCAGCACTTTTGTCTACCTTCGATTTTCCAGCATCTGCAGTTCCTTCTTGAACATAATATGTGAATGCTTCATTGAGCATAATTCTGAATGGTAACTACGCACTTCGTCCAGGCACATTATCACATGCGTCATGCAAACCGTCTTGAATGACCACCTAAACTGTCATTTGGCAACCTTAAAAGCTGTCAAGGTTGCCCGGCTGGCAACAGGGAAAAAAAGTTAAGCGAGAGCCCTGCCACCCCGCACTTTGCACGGTTTCAAACCGCCATCTTTTTTTCCTCGCCTCACAACGGGGACACAACGTCTGCACGGCTAAGTTCCCTTCCATTTCACTGCTGCTCCGGGCCCTTGGGGAGGGAGAGGAGTGGCACCCAGGGCAAGGTGGGTTGCAGACTCGGGCTATCCCCACCTCCCCCCCCCCCACCCACCTGGGCCAGTCCCCCACCCCCCGTCCCCCCCCGACAGCACCTGCCCTCTCCCTCCCCCGGCTCCGTGCTGCTCGACCCATTCCCTGCAACAGCCCCCGCCTCAAGTACAGCTTCCTCACCTACGTGGTTGAGAAAACGGGGCCGGCGGAGGTTTACAGCGACATCCTGGGGAGGTGAGAATAGAGGGATTGAGGGAGAGGAGGGGGGGAGTGGGGGAGATAGGTAATGGGGGATAGAGGGGAGGAGGGCAGTGGGCGAGATGAGGAAGGAGAGCGGGTGGTGGGGAGAGATGAGGAGTGGGTGAGCAGGGCGATGGACGGGGCGTTAAGGAGGGAGTGAGTGACTGAGGGTGGGGGGAAGGAGAGGGAGAGGTGAGGGAGGAAGTGGGGAGGGGATGTGAAGAGGGGAAAGAAGGGGGATGGTTAAGAGGAGGGACAGGGAGTTCGGGGAGGGTTGCCATGACTCGTATCACAACGGGGATCTCTGGCTTCACAAAGGGAACCCCTCAGCAGCACGTGCACAGTTGGGGACTATGTGTGAGTGGTGGAATTTTGCGTTGGGGGAACGGGTTGCTTTGGGGGAATGGGTGAGTGGTGGAATATTGCGTGGGGGAACAGGGACCAATGGGTCCCACTTGGTCTAGTAACATATAAAAATTTCACTTGATAAACCAAAAAAAAATAATATATACAGCACAAAACAATATACCTGTAATGATTTCTGAATTAGAAGAGATGTATTCAACAATTTTTCAACCTTTTGGTCACACACTGGAATAAGAATAAGCCTGCAGAGAAATAAGAACAATGGACTGAAGCAAAATACAAACTGAAAATAAAATATGGTCAAAAATCTTTTATTAATATAACTTATAATCCAACCAATGAAGCATTGCATAACACATTCAAATTAACAGAACATGACACTATCAGAAATTTTACTGGATTCAAAAAGGGATTGTATAAACAAAGAAATTGGAGAAAAACAATAGTAAGGTCCGGGAACATATCAACATTACGGAAGAGGTGGGCCTGGCGATGTTGAAGTGCATAAAGATGGATAAATCTCCAGGGTCTGACCAAGTGCATCCCAGGACATTGTAGGAAGTAATAAATTGCTGTGATCCAGGCAGAGATTTTTTTTTATAGTTACAGGTAAGGTACTGGAAAATTGGATAGTGACTAATGTGACTTTAGTTAATAAAGACAGAACAGGACAATGAACATAAATCAATGATGGCAAAGTTACTGAAGGTAGTTATGAAAAACAAGATCTATCTACATTTGGTGAGGCAAGGATTGATTAGGGAAGTCTGCATGGCTTTATGCCTAGGAAATAGTTCCTCATGAATTTTGAAGAGGAAACAAAGAGGATAGTTGAGGTGGTGGTCTATATGGACTTCAGCAAGGCCTTTGACAAGGATCCACATGAAAGGCTGGTCCATGTTCGGGCGCTTGGGATTCAGGGTGAGTTCGCCAGTTGGAATCAAAATTGGCTTGGTGCAAGGAAAAAGGAAGACGGGGAGTTTTTGCTGCTAGATTGGAATCCTGTGACCAGTGGTGCGCTGACGGATCGGTGCTGGGTCCCCTATTATTTGTCCTATATATTGATTGAATATGTAGTGATTGGTTATTCTGTATATTACACCAAAATTGGTGATGTGGTAGACAGTAAAGGAACACAGAAACAAAGAAAAATAGGTGCAGGTTGGCCCTTCAAACCAGCACCGCCATTCACTATGATCATGGCTGATCATCTAAAATCAGTACCCAGTTCCTGCTTTTTCCACCATATCCCTTGATTCCTTTAGCCCTCTCTTGAAAACATCCAGTGAATTGACCTCCACTGCCTTCTGTGGCACAGAATTCCACAGATTCACAACACTCTGGGTTTTCGAAAGCTAAAACAGACTTCAGATCAAATGGGAAATAGAACCAAGGATTGTTAGATGGAATTTCAGACAAGTGAGAAGTGTTGCTTTTGGGAGGTTGGACAAGGCATGGAGCATACATAGTGAATGGCATGCATTGTAGCACAGACACTAGGGGCACAAGTAGATAGCTCCCTGAAAGTGGCAACTGGGTAGACAAGGTGTTGAACACCTTGACATGCTTGCCTTCATTGGATAGGGCACTGAGTACAAGAGTTGCACTCCATTATACAGCTGGAATAGTTCATACGTCATAGGAGAAGAATTAAGGCATTCAGCCCAGCAAGTCTCTTCCGCCATTCAATCATGGCTGGTCTATCTTTCACTCCCAGCCCCATTCTCCTGCCTTGTCCCCGTAACCCTAAACACTGTTGCTAATCATGAACCTGTCAATCTTCACCACAAAAATATCCATTGACGTAGCCTCCACAGCCTTCTGTGGCGATGAATTCCAGATTCACCACCATCTAACTAAAAACATTCCTATTCATCTACTTTCAAGAGGCACGTCCTTTAATTCTGAGGCTATGGGCTCTGGTCCCAGACTCTCCCACCAGTGGAAACATCCTCTCCACTTCAACTCTATCCAGGCCTTTCACTATTTGGTAGGTTTCAATGAGGACCACCCTCATCCTTCCACACTCCAGCGAGAATAGGCCTAGTGCCTTCAAACACTCATCAGGTTAACCCAATCATTCCTGGGATCATTGTTGTAAACCTCCTCAGGACCCTCTCCAGCACAATCACATCCTTCCTCAGATATTCCTCATCCTTCCTCAAGCCCAAAACTGCTCACAATACTTCAAACGCATTTGGACCAATGTCTTATATACCGTCAGCATTACACCCCTGTTTTTATATTCTAGTCCTCTTGAAAAAAATTGTAGCATGGCATTTGCCATCCTTACTACCGATTTGACGTGCCTGTTAATTTGTTGGGAATCCTGCATCAGCACTCCCTTTGCCTTTGCACCTCCAATTTCTGAAATATCTCCCCATTAAGAAATAATCTACATCTTTATTCCTACAACCAAAATGCATGATTCCACTCTTTGCTGCAATGTATTCCATCTGTCACTTCTTTGCACACTCTCCCAACCTGTTGCAAAATCTTTCTGCAGAGTCTCTGCTTTCTCCACAGTACGTGCCCCATCAGCTATCTTTTGATCATCTGCTAACATGGCCACAAAGCCTTCAATTCCCTCATCCAAATCATTGATATACAACGTGAAGCGTCACGGCCCCAGCACTGTCCGTTGCGGAACACCGCTGGTCATGGGCAGCCAACCAAAAAAAGTTCCCTTTATTGCTACTCTTTGCCTTCTGCCATTCAGCAAAACTGCTATCCACGCTAGTTTCTGATTCCATGAGCTTTCATCTTCTTTAGCAGCCTCACGTGCTGCACTTGATCAGAGGCCTTCTGAAAATCCAAGTAAACAACATCTACTAACTCTCTTTTGTCTATCCTGCTATTTTCCTCAAATAATTCTAAAAGGTTTGTCAGGCAAAATCTCCCTTTCACAAAACCATGCTGAATTCGCCAACTTTATCATGTGCTTCTAAGTACTCGGAAACTTCATCCTTTCTAACGGACTCTAAAATATTACCAACCACTAAAGTCAGGCTAACCAGCCGTTAGATTCCACTCTTCTGCTTCACTCCGTTCTTGAACAGCAGAGTAATATTTGCAATTTTCTTTAATCGTCTGAGATCATACCTGACTCTAGGGATTCTTGAAAGATCACTACTAATGCCTCCACCATCTTTCAGAACACTGGGGTGGTCCATCCTGTTGAGGTGACTTATCCACCTTCAGATCGTTCAGCTTCCCAAACACATTCTCCTTAAGGGCCTGTCCCACTTAGGCGATTTTTCAGCGGACTGTCAAGTTTGCGGCACTAGCCTGAAAAACCAGGAACTGGAACGGTGACCGTCAGAGTGGAACACACACACACACATCGTAAAGGCGGGGCAGGGAAAGCGGGGCAGCGCTGTCTGAAATTCACACGGTGCAAAGCCAAGGTGATACAGACACACCGCGATGAGCAGGAGGGTGAAGACAGCTAGTACTGTGTACGGTAAGTCCTTTAAAAGAGGGGGAGGAGGGAGAGGAGAAGGGGAGGGAGAAGGAGTTGAGACATTTTTAAGAAGCCAGACAACTTTTTAACATTAACATTAACATTACCAGTCGGTTATCCTTGGATCTAAAAACTCATGATTACGTTTTTGTTCCCCAATGAGCCAATGAAAATGCGCGGTCAGCAAAGGCAATTAACTAAAACTACCTATGACTACCTCGACTACCCATAACTACATGGCGACCCCACTACAACTGCACCTACGATTACAGGATTATCGATTTTCTCCATGGCGACCAATTTTTGCCAATGTAGACCAATCCTGCACCTTTCAAATTATTCCCAGAAATTCCTGTCATTACAGTTCCTCCGTCATTCTTGCTCAGGGCCCTTACCAATCAACTTTAGCCAGCTCCTCCCTCATGCCTCTGTAGTTACAGGGCTGCCAACTCTCACACATTGAGCATGAAACTCATACATTTCACGTGATTCTCACGCTGATCACAGAATGCCTTACGCTCAAAAGATTTTTTTAAGTCACGAACAATTCAATACGCCTAAGGCTTCCAGATTTCCTCCACACTCACCAATGAGAATAGTTTTCTGTCGGCGGGTTTCCCATAAAGAACGAGCAATTTGATTGGCTTAAACCCATCGCACACTATTTAAAATGGCAATATAATGGCAGTACTAATTATTCCATTTGACAATCATGGAACCAAAATCTGCAGGTGCTGGAAATTCAAAATAATGCAAAAATTGTTTCAGAGGTGAGTAAAAACCATGAGGGGAATATATAAGGTGAATGCATAGTATTTTTCCCAGGAGAAAATTCAAGAAATAGAGGGCATTGGTTTAAAGCAGGGCTGTCAAATTATCGGCCTGCGAAGGGGTCCAAACCAGCCCGCGGGATGATTTGGGGAAAAAAAATGTAGTTTTGTGTCTAAATTATAAACTACACATTCCCGTGCAGATGGTGTGATAGGTGAGACAGGGCAGTGGTCCCAGCACCGACCCGAGGCACGGCTCACACCTCCCACCCTCACCTCCGGTGGCTCTGTGTCCATCGACTGCTCTGTCCATACCCCATGGAGTTTTAATCCAGAGCCAGGAGCGGACCGGGTGAGTGGGGGCGTCGGTGTCGCCTCTGGAGCCGCAGGGATGAATCTTGGGCTAAAACTCAGCTCTCCGACCCCCGGGTCACTTATCCTCACCTCCCCGAGACACCAGCTGGACACAGAGCACCTGGGCTGGCCCGCAACTCCGGGTGTTGTTGCTGCATCACTGACACACTCTCACACACACTGGCACACACAAGGTTTTAAGGGATCTGGGCAAATGTGGATAAATGGGACTAGTTTAGATGGGGCATCTTGAACTGCATGGACAAGTTGGGATGAAGGTCCTGTTTCCATGCTGCAAGACTATGACACATTGTAGAAAGGGTGCAAGAGAGGATCCAGGAGTGATTTATGAAGATGTGGGCAGGGCTATTTTTTATTCACTATGAAGTATGATTTGATAACTGGGATTATAGTCTCTGCAGCAGCAACGGAGGTAAAGAAAAGATTTAGTTGAGGTGAATAATATTATGAGAATATGAGAATGAAGATAGACACAAAAAGCTGGAATAACTCAGCGGACAGGCAGCATCTCTGGACAGAAAGAATGGGTGATTTTTCGGGTTGAGACCTTCAGACCAAAGAGGTTGAAAACCAGCCAGAAAGATGTAAAACACAATGACTGGCCAACTAATGGCATAACTCAGAATCATGTGCTCATCTTCATTGATGTGACACCATAATAAATATATTGTAACGTGGACTCGCAGATGTCCAGCCAAAAACTGGTCGGACACGAGTTGTGTGCACTAGACGAGTTTATTCTCTCCAATACAGCTCCCTACTCCCTCAAGGTCACAGGCGTTGCCCAGCCTTAAATACCACTTCACATACAAAACCCGTGACTAGCGACTCCCACACCGAGACACCGCCCTCCAGAGCCGAAGGTTCTTTATGCCCGTGGCTTACCACCAGGTGCCGCCACATGATCCCCCCCCCCAGAACCAGAAGCACCAAACTGGACGGGACGCCGAAAGAGGCGGCCAGAACACATAGATACCGCCCCAGGGGCTTGCTCGGTTCGGAAGAATCTCCGGGAGTCTGGGACGGCAGACGCCCGCGATGGGGCAGTTGAGCCACATGGACTGGCTCGCTCATGTCCAAGTGGGCCGGTTTCAAACGAACCACGGAGAGTCTCGCGCCGGCCTCCCATGTCCAAATCAAATGTAGTAGGCCCGTGCCTCTGCGCGTGAAAGGGACCACTCCATGGCGCGACGTTCTGATGGGAGACAGAGTGCCGACCCTCTCCCACAAGCGGATCAGCACCGATGACGGCGGTTCCTAGGACCCATCAGCAGCAGGGACAAACTCCCCGGGGACGGTGAGTGGAGCACCATACACCAACTACAGAAAAAATAATTTAATAGGGTGGCACGGTGGCAGAGTTGCTGCCTTACAGCACCACACACCCAGATTTGATCCTGACTATGGGTGCTGTCTGTACAGAATTTGTACATTCTCCCGATGAGCACATGGGTTTTCTCCGGATATTCCGCTTTCTCCCACATCCGAAAGTGCCGGTTTGTAGGTTAATTGGCTTCTGAAAATTGTCCCTGGTATGTAGGATAGAACTAGTGTATGGTAGATTGCTGGACGGTGTGGACTTGGTGGGCAGAAGGGCCTGTTCCCAGAGACATGTTTTACATAACATCATATCATATCTATCATATCATATCTATACAATTAAAAGTTTAATCTTGACAACTTCTTGTCTGCGCTGTATATTGATTTTAGAAAAAGCTACCACGTATTTCTATGAACATTGGCCATCTTACTCACAGTCCTCCTCCGCTGATCAGGCCCCAAGGATTTTTCCCAACGATGAAAAATAAGAGTTATGAGTGTTTAAAAAACCTTGAGATCCTCTCGCCTGTCAATCACTGCGATGAAGGTAACGCCCCTTCCGGGGGGGAGGGGGTGGTGGCAGGACTATAAAACCCCGGATGCCTGGACGTGAGTCAGTCTCTGCAAGATGGTGAGGGAGAGGCTACGACTCTCATTCTAAGCTGTGAATCAACCGAACTATGAGTGTGCAATGTACTTGAATAAATGATTTGTTAGCCCTTAATGAAAATGAAATGAGTTGTTTGGCCTGCTGCCCTACCTGTACTTGAAACTGTAATGCTTTATTAGTTCCAACTGTGTTTGATTCAAAAGTCCCGCTCATTTTGTGACTTCCGCTTAGTGGACAGGTCACGCGGATTGCGTAATATCCGGTGAATGCAGAGGTCGCGTTGTGCAGAGGTCGGAAATGCCACTGATTGCGGAGGCCCCAAAGTGGAGAGCTGCGCTGAGTAAATTCAAGATAGTTTACTGCCATATATATGGTGTGTGAGTCAGTGTGTGTGAGTATGAGTCAGTGTGTGTGAGTGTGAGTGTGTGTGAGTGCGAGTGTGTGTGCGCGCGAGTGTCTGTGTGTGCGCGAGTGTGTGTGCGCGCGAGTGTCTGTGTGTGCGCGAGTGTCTGTGTGTGCGCGAGTGTCTGTGTGTGTGTGTGTGTGTGCATATGTGTGAGTATGTGTGTGTGTGTGCCTGTGGGTGAGTATGTGTGTGTGCCTGTGTGTATGCGTGTAAGTGGGTAGGTGTGGGTGTGTGAGTGTGTTTATGTGTGAGTGTATCTGTGTTGTGAGTGTATGTGTGTGTGAGTGTATGTGTGAGTGTGTATGTGTGTGAGTGTATATGTGTGTGTGCAAGTATGTGTGAATGTGTATGCGAGTATGTGTGTGAATGTGTGTGTGAGTATGTGTGTGAATGCGTGTGAGTGTGTGTGTGAATATGTGTGTGAGTGTGTGAGTGTGAATATGTGTGTGAGTGTCTGTGTGCGCGAGAGTGTCTGTGTGTGCGAGAGTGTCTGTGTGTGTGTGTGTTTGTGGGTGTATGTGAATGTGTGTGTGTGTGTGTGTGTATGTGTGTGTGGGGGTGCCTGTGTGTGAATATGTGTGTGTGTATGTGTGAGTGTGTGTGTGTGAGTGTGAATGTGTATGTGTGTGTGTGAATGTGTGCGTGCGTGTGCCCGTGTCTGTGTATGAGTGAGTGTGTGTGTGGCTGTGTCTGAGTGAGTGTGTGTGTGTCTGTCTGTGTATGAGTGAGTGTGTGTGTGTGTGAGTGTGTGTATTTGTGTATGAGTGTGTGCCTGTGCCTGTGTGTGTGAGTGCCTGTGTGTGACTGTGTGAGTGTGTGGGTGAGTGTGTGTGTGTGAGTGTGAATGTGTGTGTGTGTGAGTGTGTGTGTGAGTGTGAGTGTGTGCGCATTCGTGTATGAGTGTGTGTCTGTGTCTTGTGTGTCTGTGTCTGTGTGTCTGCGCGCGTCTGTGTCTGAGTATTTGTGCATGTGTGTCTGCGAGCGAGTGTGTGTGTGAGTGAGTGAGTGTGTGAGGTGGAGGGTGTGTATGTGTGCGTGTGAATGTTCCGTGAGATTGGGTTTTCTGTCTGTACTCTCCTTGAAGTGCTGTGAAATTGGGTTTGCTGCCTGCAATCTACTTGAAGCGCTATGAAATTGGGTTTGCTGCCTGCACTCTGCTTGAAGTGCTGTGACATTGGATTTGCTGCCTGCACTCTGCTTGAAGTGCTGTGACATTGGATTTGCTGCCTGCACTCTGCTAGAAGTGCTATGACATTGGATTTGCTGCCTGCACTGAATGATGATGAGGTAAATTCTCAGTAAATTTTACTTTGGAGTCACGTGAGTGATTCTGTGAAGAACCCCGCCAGTCCGCATGCGCGTCATTACGTCTGACGTATGGTGCAGCGACCGGCTGGGAGGAGCAACGCTTCTCCAGCGGTAAGTTTTAAAACGCCTCAGGTAAGTTTCAAACGTGTTGGAGGTCGTTTCTGCGCTTGTTAAATCTTGTTACAGGAGGACAAGTTCAAGCATGGAGAAATCGTTGAGATCAAGGCGAGCCTTGCAAAAGTAACTAAAGACCGCGGGAGTGCGGGTAGCAGGCGGCCGCCCAGCTCATCTACTGAGTCGCTAATAATAAGACCAGCGACTACAGACTTGGTGTCTGAGGGCACCGTGGCAGCGTCGAAGGGGCGTAAGGCCACCAGAAAGTCTGTACGGCCGATAGACTCGGACGAGTCCGGTCTTGGTTCTTCTTCTTGGTTCTTGGTTACTTGGTCCTCCAAAATATTCCAACTGGAATTTAAACCGGAGGTGGTGAAGGGAGGGGTTAAGCCAGAGAGGGTTATTGGGAAGAAAGTGCCACTTTAAATTTAGTTGCATCTGGCTGGGCAATCGTGGTTTGGTGGAGATTATTGGTGGAGGTGGAGATTATTCCATGCTTTAATAGTGCGTGGGAGGAACAAATTGCTGTCTTTGTGGCTTTGTGGTCGTGAGGGTTCTCCCTCGAGAATGGATACCATATCACGGATATCCAGGATGGAGCTCCAATTGGAGAGGATGCTCCATCAAGAGTGCCGTCCTCTCCAAGAACCCGCGCCAGCAGCACCTATGGGGCTGCCTAGTGTCTCCCTCTTGGAGGAGGAGAGCATAATGAGTCAGTACGATTCGGACGCCGAATCTGTGGGTTTAGCATTGGAGGCTGCCTCACAGGACGAAGGGCACAAGCCAGAGGTCCCACTCCTGGCAACTAGATCTGCCGTCCCATTGGACTCCGGAGAGCCGCTGGGGAAGAGCTGGCTGCGAGTATAAATTACTTGGCCTGGCCATGGATACAACGGCTAAAAAGTATGAAACACCGGCGAATTGTATCCTGCTTAAAGTACCGGTCGTAAACCATGCTATCTGGGGGCCATATGGAGTAGGCATCAGGGCGCAGGAGATAAAGCTGCAAAGGGTGCTGAAGCTGCTCGCATCGGGCATTATGGCTTTCAGTAGGACGGTGGATGGTGGGTACCTGACTGACATTCAGCAGGATGCCCTGGCTCTCATGTGCAATGTGCACTTTGAGATAAACTGCCTTAGGAAGAGCGCCATCCGCCCTACCATTAACCCGAGGTTCGCTGCCCTGTGTAAGCCTAGTAACATCCAGCCACCGAATCTGCTGTTCGGGGAAGACTTCGCAAAGCGGGTGAAGGAGCTATACGATGAGGCAAAAACCGTCGGGCTCATCAAGGTGCCAGTGACCAGCAGAACCCTTCGGAGGCAGTACCCCTATAAGCGGTTTGCTGAAACCGGGTCTGGTCAAGGATCAAGTCGGCCATTCAATGTGTGCAGCTGGCGCCCTCCAGCAGTACGGGCAAACATGCCTTTTCCCTCCAGAACCAGGGGTCAAACAACTCCACCGGTAACCATGGAGGTAGGTGGGTCTGGTTCTTGTCGAAACATATTGAGTGAAAATTACCTACCAGTTGGAGGGAGGTTACACTGGTTTCTGAAAGAATGGTAAGAAATAACATCAAACTTATTTATACTGCAGAGTATACAAGGGTTTTGAATTGAATTTATTCCCAATTTGTGTCCACCCACCCAGCACATGCCAGAGCGGGCACTAATTTTCTCACAAAAATAGAATTTGGAGATTCAAGCTGAAATTGCAAAGTTATATTTTAAAGGTGTAATTGAGAAGACAATTTATCAAACTCACCAATTCGTATCTAATATTTTTCCTAGACCAAAGAAAGATGGCGGGAGTCGGATTATTTTGGACCTTGACAGGACTTAATCCGTTTGTGCAGTATAATCATTTTAAAATGGAAACATTTGCTACTGCCAAGCAATTGGTTTCCAGAGGGTGTTATATGGCATGTATAGATCTTCAGGATGCATATTACTCAGTGCCTGTTCATAAAGAGTATCGGAGATATTTGAAATCTAGCAGGATGGGGCAATTATGGCAATTTAAAACACTGCCTAATGGGTTAACCTCAGCCCCTAGATTATTTACAAAGCTGCTAAAAACAGTAGTGGGGTTACTCCAGGCTCAGGGTCATATTGTAATTGCTTATTTGGATGACATCTTAATAATTGGAAAAACCCATGTGGCAGCTGAGTTTTTGGTTTCAGCTGTTAAACTCATGGTTGAGAGATTGGGGTTTATCATCCATCCAGCTAAATCAAAATTGTTGCCAGTTAAAGTAATTGACTATTTGGGATTCACAGTTAATTCAACTCGCATGTCTGTGACTCTGCCAAAGGGCAAGAGATTAGATTTAATTGAAGGCTGTATCAAGCTCTTGGGGGACCAATCAAGGTGGCCAGCTAGATTGGCCAATAGGTAGCTGCCTTTCCAGCTGTGCAGTATGGATCTTTGCATTACCAACATTTACAGAGGGCAAAGGTACAGGCACTCAGAATACATGCAGGTCATTTCAACTGGCCAATGCAATTACCATTTGAAGCCATTGTTGAAGTACAGTGGTGGATAAGAAACATTTCAAATTGTTCTCGCAAAATTCTGATGGAAGCACCTTCAGTTGTTTTGCAGACTGATGTTAGTGCCCTAAGTTGGGGTGCTTCTGATACCATTTCTAGCTGTGGAGGCAGATGGAATATGC
Source organism: Okamejei kenojei (assembly GCA_035221665.1). Taxonomy (NCBI): domain Eukaryota; kingdom Metazoa; phylum Chordata; class Chondrichthyes; order Rajiformes; family Rajidae; genus Okamejei; species Okamejei kenojei. The sequence goes on along the minus strand of CM069139.1, from coordinate 79,644,853 downwards.
ATGAGGCATTTATTCTCCAATCACATGGAATTAATTATTTAGAGCTTTTAAGAGCATTTTACAGGCTCAAGGCTTACTGTATCACTAAGAATCACTTACATGTTCAGCTTCAGATTGACAACACCACGGCAGTGGCGTATGTTAATCACATGGGTGGAATCAAGTCGAAATCTTGTGACGGATTGGCTAACCATATTTGGCACTGGTGCATTAAAAAGAACATTTGGATTTCAGCTGTCTACTTGCCAGGCAGATTCAATATGGTGGCAGACACCAGGTCACTCAAATTCAATGACAACACAGAGTGGATGTATTTAATAAAATAGTTGTTCCATATGGGACGCCAGATATCGATTTGTTTGCATCCAGGTACCGAAGTATGTTTCATGGGAATCAGATCCAGGGGCAGTAGTGGTAGATGTGTTCTCGCTACACTGGGGCGGAATATTTTTATATGCATTTCCCCCATTCTGCCTCGTAAGTCGGTGCTTGACCAAGATCAAGCAGGACTCCACTTCAGGAGTTTTGGTGGTACCCGACTGGCCTACACAGCCACGGTTCCCTCTCATTTTGGACATTATTACACAGCCTATTATGGTGGTTCCAAAACGTCATAATATATTGATGTACCCTGTGACTGCAGATCAACACCCATTGTATGATCGTGTTAATTTGTTCATTTGCAGATTCTAAGAAGGCCATACCTGGGTCTGGGACTATCTAATCGTACTGTGGATGTCATCACATCGCACTGGAGGGATAGTACGAAAAAGCCGTACATCTCTCATATCATGAAATGGGAGGAGTTTTGTTTATAAGGGAACATTACATACCACACAGCTTCCATCCCAGATGTGCTCGAATTTCTGTCCAAGTTCCATTTTGATGAAGGGTTGAGCTATAGTCCCATCAATAGTGCCAGCCAGGAGTGCCCTGTCATCGTACCTATGCCGGGGGTCGGAACTTCAGTCTGTAGGATCTCATCCGTTAATATCCAGATTTATGAAGGGTGTTTTTAATTCCAATCCCCCCAGGTACTCTGAAATCTGGGATGTGCGCATGGTATCACGCTGCTTCGTCAGTGGGGTACAGCCACATCCTTGTCATTGCCAAAGATTACCCTAAAGTTGGTTATGCTCATGGCGCTGGTATCAGCGCAAAGGATTCAGACTTTGCACAAACTGCGTCTGGACAGGATGGTGTCATCAGGGAATGACGTTATATTTTACATCTATGACCTAATTACACGAAGCAGACTAGGGGTGTCAGAATTCAAGCTTGTACTGTCAGCATATACCACGGGTTTACGGCTATGTGTGGTGGCACACTTGAGGCGTTATATCGAGGTCACCAAGAGCCTCAGAGGCTCCGAAGTAGCATTGTTTATTCGCCACAAAAAGCCACATACGAAAGTTTCCGTTCAGACCATTTCAAGATGGCTGAAACAAGTGCTGGGTTGTGCAGGAGTTAATACTGACAATTTTAAATCTCACTCCACCAGGGCGGGATCAACGTCAGCAGCGAGGGACGTCCCTCTAGTCCATATCCTCGCGGCCGCAGGATGGTCAAATGAATTGACTGCTCAGAGGTTTTATAATAAACCACTTATTGAACCCGGGGTGTTCGCCCATTACGTTTTAAGTTCTGTTTCATAGCTTCTCCCTTGGAGAGAGGAGTCGCTGTTGTGTTTTCTTTTGTTTATTTGTGAATTAAAGCATCAACATGTTAATCAGTACCATGTTTCAATGTATTGCTCATTATTCACTCCTCCTGAGTCAACTGATGCAGTGTGAGACGCCTGGATTTGGATCGGCGTGAAATCACAGACCTTAGAAATTGTCATGGAATCACTCACGTGACGCCGAAGTAAAATAGTAAAATTAAATGAGAACTTACCAGTTTAAAGTTTGATCTTTATTTTATGAGGAGTTACAATGAGTGATTACATGCCCACTGCTACCGGCCCTCAAAATATTAAAGGTCAACTGGAAGGTCTGGTTTATAATCTTACTATGTTACTTCAGTTACTGTTATCTGTGATTTCACACCGCTGCTGTGAAGATTGACGCGGACTGGCGGGGTTCTTCACGTAATTGCTCATCGTAACGCCTCATAAAATAAAGATCAAACTTCAAACTGGTAAGTTCTCGTTTAATCTTACTATTTTCTTTGTTAAAATTTGACCGCTCAATCTCTCTATACTAAAATTGTCTCACTTTTTTTATGAACAGCAAAGAGCCATCAAGAGTCAGTGAGCAGCAAAACACAACAGGCGACAAAACAAGAAAGAACTGAACTTAATAAATCATCTTTAACATTTAAATTGTTATAGTTTAAGTCATTCACATTTTAAACTTTAATAAATCCTTTTTCCACTTGCCATGCCTCCGTGTTCATCCTCACAATGGGTACCTAAAAGGCAGGAATGGCTGCGCTGTCGGAGAGCCACTAAGGGTGCATGGGGGAGAGGTTGAGGGGAGATGGACTGAATGTGTATGTGGAGGGGGGTGGCGGCAAGGAGCAGAGTGGGGGGGGGGGGGGGGTGTGAAGGGAGTAAGTGAACTGCCAGCCCTCCAGCTGTAAGTGACTGAAGTGCCAGCCCACCAGCCATGACTTAGTGAACTGCCAGCCCACCAGCCATGACTCACTGAACTGCAAGTCCAAGAATCCATTCAGTCCACAATGTCCATACTAGTCCTCTGGAAACCAGTCCCCTTCAGCCAACAACACCTATACTAGCGCTGCAGAGATCCACGCAAGGATAGAATTTCCTTCTTCATTGCTGTGATCTAAAAAAAGATGAAAATGTCTCAAATTGATTTTCCACCCTCACCCCCTTCTCTCCCTCTCTCTCACACACACACACACACAGTCTGTCACCTGTTTTCGACAGAATTTCTGGCAGTTTCTGAGCTGCCAGGCCTGAGTGACTTCCAGCCTAAGATTCCATTCAGCCCACAATTTCCATACTAGCCCTCTGGAAACTAGTCCCTTCAGCCCACAACACCCATGTTAGCGCTCGAGAAAGGCCCCCCCCCCCCCCCAGCAATATTGGAATTGGTGGAGAGGTGGAATATTGCGTTGGGGCTGGTGACGTAACGCGTTGACAACAGCTGCTTTAATCCAGAGCCGGGCTGGGGGGGGGGTCGGGCCACGAGCAAAGGCATTGTGATGTCATCCCGTGTGAAGCTGGGACCCAGCATAAACCAGCCCTATCACTCAAGATGGCGCCTGCCTGCGGCGACTTTTGCAGAGCACCAGAACGGAAAAGAATTACCTACAAGTTCAATCAACTCAACTGCATCAGGGAAACGACAGTAATCGGTGCCGTTTCAGACAGGCTGCTTGGAAAGCTGAAAGCGCTGACAATTTCGCGATCCCCCGGACTTTAAACTTTCCCACGCTGGCTGTGAAACCCCCGACCCAACTGAGGAATCCAGGTACGGCACCTGGAAACCCCGGGATGACCTCCAGAGCCGATGGACTGGATATCCCAGAAAAAATGAAGCTGGAGCTGCTGACTCTGAGGGAACCCCTGTTTGTTACGGAGCTGGAGCTGCCGTCTGTGAGGGAATTCCCGTTCCAGCGCTGGTCCGCAGAAACAGCAGGTACAAGAAACACAGTACCTGGAAACAGAGGGAAAGCCTCCATTGTGTCCGGAAACGTGGCCGGCAGGCAGGACTTCAGGTCAGACTGAAGCACAGGGGACTTCGGCCCCCTCTCCCTACTATCCTACTGGCCAATGTACAGTCCCTTGAAAATAAAGTGGAGGACTTAAGGGCAAGGCTGCTCTATCAAAGGGAGCTGAGGGAATGCTCTGTGTTCTGATTCACAGAGACATGGCTCATCCCCAGCTCCCCAGACTCAGCGGTCCAGCCTGACGGTTTCTCCATCCACCGCATGGACCGTACACTGGCATCGGGGAAAGGGAGAGGGGGCGTCTGCATCACGGTCAACTCTGTATGGTGCTCAGACGTGGCAGTCCTGTCCAACTCCTGCTCTCAACCCCTCGAACATCTGGCGGTGAAGTGCTGTCTCTTCCACCTTCCGAGGGAATTCACCTCCATGATCGTGACTGCGGTCTACATCCCACCCCAGGCAGACGCCCGTCTGGCACTGGAGGAGCTGCACGCTGTGGTCAACAAATACCAGACGACTTACCCCGAGGCATTTACCACCATTGCTGGGGACTTCAATAAGGCAAACCTAAAGAAATCACTCCCCAACTTCCACCAACATGTCTCCTGCTGCACCAGAGGACCAAACACCCTCGACCACTGCTACACCACCATCAAGAATGCCTACCGCTCTATCCCACGCCCTCACTTAGGTAAATCTGACCATACTTCCTGCATACAGGCAGCAATTAAAGAGCGCACCCCCAGAGGTGAAGACAGTACAGAGCTGGTCGGGGGGGGGGGGGGGGCAGAGGAACAACTACAGGACTGTTTGGAGTCTGTAGACTGGGCAATGTTCAAGGACTCAGCAACTGACTTGAATGAATAAGCCACAGTCATTACAGACTTCATTAAGAAATGTGTGGAGGACTGCATCCCTACAAAAACCTTCCGAGTGTTTCCCAATCAGAAATCTTGGATGAACTGTGAGATCCGCACTCTTCTGAAGACCAGACACCGGGCATTCATGTCCGATGACACAGTGGTCTACGCGAAGTCCAGATACGACCTTGGTAAGGACATAAAAAGGGCAAAAGAGAGTTCTGCTCCAAACTGGAGGATGAGACAGATGTTCGGCAGTTGTGGCGGGAACTGAATGCAATCACCTCCTACAAGGCGAAGCAAGGAAGCAGCTCGGATGTCGGCGATACATCACTCCCTGATGAGCTCAATTCATTTTACACACACTTTGACAGGGAGAACACCGAAGTGCCTTCCCGACTAACCTGGATTTCACTCAGTTCCTCCATCTCATTTGACGCCCTGCTATTTCCGGCAGATTACTTTTGTCTTTCTTAGTGAAGACAGATCCAAAGTAGTTATTCAATTGGTCTGCCATGTCCTTGTTGCCCATGATCAATTCACCCGTTTTTGACGGCAAGGGACTAACATTTGTTCAACCTACATTTGTTTTCTCTTCACATATCTATAAAAGATATTGCAGTGAGTTTTTATGTTCCCTGCCAGTTTTCTTTCATAATCTATTTTCTCTTTCCTAATTAAGCCCTTTGTCCTTCTCTGCTGGACTCTGAATTTTTCCCAGTCCTCTGGTAGGCTGCTTTTTCTGCCTACTTTGTATGCTTCATCTTTTGTTTTGATACTATCCCTGATTTCCCTTGTTATCCACGGATGCACTACCTTCCCTGATTTATTCTTTTGCCAAACTGAGATGAACAATTGTTGTATTTCATCCATGCGGTCTTTAAATGCCTTCCATTGCATATCCACCGTCAACCCTTTAAGAATCAATTGCCAGTCTATCTTGGTCAATTCACGTCTCATACCCTCAAAGTTACCTTTCTTTAAGTTCAGAACCCTTGTTTCTGAATTAACTGTCACTTTCCATCCTAATGAAGAACTCAACCATATTATGGTCACTCTTGCCCAAGGGCAACGGCAGCTCATTCAAAATGCTGCCATCACAAATACATCTCACAGCAAAAAATCATAGCAATCATACATACAATTGGATGACAAAGGATAATTAAATACCTTGCAATGCAATACAAAGGAACACTGATAAAATGGATGAGGGGAAAAATATCAAGAAAGCAGACAACCAACAAAACCAACAGAGATGGGCGACATAAGACAGAAAATATGATATTCCACTATCTCAGAGGAACATCGAGATGAATACAAACAAAATGTGTATCGCGATGGCCACAATGTAGCCTGGAGCTTACTCCTTAATCTATACATTTTACAAACATAACTTTCAGGCACACCATGTGCAAGCATAACAGCAATGAAAACTGACCAACTACTTGTATTCCTTAGATTCCCACGGACTGCTACAATATTTTAGCCAAATTTTTAATCCCCAGAATGACAAGGAAATGGGTCAATCTTAGCGACACATCGTTAGCTTGTTTTATATCCAATTCCTTGTTTCCAATGCCCTTTTGAAATCGAGTCAACAACATTCAAGCACATTTCAGTGCAAATATGAAATAAATACACTGAGGAAAATCCAGGCTACACTAAAATTTGTCAAATATTTCTGACATAGAACTTGTTCAATTTGAGCCAGACTACATATCTGTTTAAAATAACAACAAACTGCTTGAACCACTCAAAATGTCACACTACATCTTGGTAGAAAAGTGTAGCTGGCATTTTAGGTCAATGAACTTTCATAAGACTTATGAAAACTAGGAGTCCAAGATGTTTTATGTTAAAAATAAGTGGTACAGATGGAGATTAACAAAGAGAATTTGTATAATAGGTTGGAGACTGAGAGAATGATGCAAGTAGTGGTGGTGCCAATTGAGAGAGGTGGAAGCATCGGCTGCTTGATGATTGCATCAGGGACAGCTATAGGTGTTTCGAAGAGCGTACAGCTCCAGTAACCTGGGTTAAATTTTGATCTCTGGTGGTGTCTGAGTTGAGTTTACACATTTTCCCTGCACCCATGTGAATTTCCCTGCCTTATAATCTTGTTCCATCCCACATCCAAAATTTTCCCACTGATCAGGAGAATCAGTGGATCGCACAGGATGCTGGAGTTTATTAACATGTGAGTGAGGCAAGCAGATTACAGAAAATTAAGTGACGTCCTATGTTAGGAAATATGACAATTAAAGTTACAGGCAACTTGATTGAACCAAGATATTCTGCAAAGTTGTCACCCAACTTATGTTTGGTTTTGTGCAGGAGACCACACCAGTGGCACTGCCCAAACGAGCAGTACAAGAAAATCTCTGCTTCATCGGAAAGGAGTGGCCCATTCTGATAATGGGTTATCAACATGCCATGGTTCCCGTTTTTATATCTATGACTTACATTGCATTGTTTCTTTTCCCTGTATTCATTCACCTCCTTCTGTTTACATTCCCTCATAAAGGTCAGCTGCAATTAACAATTAACCATTCTCTCAGCCACTGGCACTTGCATCATTCAGTCTTGATTACAGTTCTATCTGAAATTCCTTTATTTTCACCACCTTAACTACTTCAACAACACCTGCATTATAATGTTTCCCTATTTCTGATGAAATGTCATTAACATGAACCAATATCTCCCTTCACAGCTAAGCTTTAAGCATTTCTTGTTTATTTTTGTAAAACTTGTAAATGTAAGCAGTGGGGTGGAAGGATGACTGAGTGTTAGCTGCTGTTGATCACATTGATAATGAACTGGGTTTGTTTCCAGCTTTTCAAGGAATGGCAAATTTCTCACGGACATGTAAAAATACAATGGCAACAGTATTACTAGTTTTCAGTAGATGAGCTCCAGTTTCATCCGTTTGCACATTCTCTCTGCGACAGTGTAGTTTCCTCAGGATACTCTTCCTCTCACATTTCAAAAAAGTACAATTTGGTAGGTTAATTGGCCATTGCGAGTTGTCCCTATTGTAAGGATGAGTGGGGCCAGTGGGGAAGTTTGAGAATGTGGAGAAAATACAAACGGGATCAAGGTAAGATTGGTTACAAAGACTAGTTGACGCAGACTCACAGAACATAGAACAGTACTGCACGGGAACAGACCCTTTGGCTCACATTGTCCATGCCAAACATGCCAAATTGAACTAACTTCCTCTGCCTGCATATGAACCACATCACTCCACACCCTACACATCCATATGCCTATCCAAAAGTTTATTTAATGTAATTAACGTATCTACCTCAACCACCACCCCCAGCGTCATATTCCGGCACCTACCATAACATCAAAAGTGATAAAGCAGAATCATTCGACCCATCAAGTCTACTCTGTAATTGATAAACGAGGACCCCAGCTACTTTGATAGCTAGGATCCCATCCATTAATAATATGTAATTGATAAACAAATTGTGTTTTGATTACGACATGCATATGCTTCTAAAAAAATATTTTAAAAAGTCTACTCTCCCGTTCAATTATGGCTGATCGATCTCTCCCTCCTATCCCCATTCTCCTGCTTTCTTCCCATAACCTCTAACACCTGGGCTAATCAAGAATCTATCTCTGCCTTAATTATATACACTGACTTGGTCTCCACAGCCTTCTGTGGCAAACAATTCCACAGATTCACCACCGTCTGACCAAAGAAACCATTCTCTCGTTAAAAATAAAAGCCTGTAGCCGGGACTCGCAGGAGTACAGCCAAAAGCTAGTCAGGCACGAGTTGTGTGCACTAGACAAATTTATTCTCTCCAATACAGCTCCCTACTCCCTTAAGGTCACAGACGTAATGTGAAGTGGAACCCCAAAGCGGACAATCTAAGTTGCCACGAGGGCACGAGCGCACGACTGAGTTGAAATGTTCGTGAGCGGGATGGCCTCTGGCCACCGCATAAAACGGTCAACCACCTTAAGCAGGTGTGAAACACCCTGGGATGGCGGCAGTGGCCATACGATGTCCACGTGTACATGATCAAACCGACAGCATGGCACTGCGATGTCTTGAACGGGCGCCCGGACATGTCGATGCACCTTTGATGTCTGGCACTGGATGCATGCCCAGGCCCAGCGAGTGACCTGCTTCCGAAGTCCGTGCCACATAAACCTTGCAATCACCATAGCGACCGTGGCCCAGATGGATGGGTCGGCCAGCCCATGGGGTGGGGCACCTCAAAGACACGACGGCAGCAGGCTGCCAGAACGATAGGCCTCGGCTGATCCGTGGATACGTCACAGAGGATGGAATCCGAGGGACCCAACGGCACGTCCTCAAGCACCAAGCCAAAGATTGCGGTGCCGTACACCGGCATCTCATTGCCCACCATCTGGGCCGCCGCCAAGGCAGAGTAATGTATTTCTGAGGCCGGGTTAAACACGGCTGCAATTGCCGGACGGGACAAAGTATCCGCCACGAGGTTGCATTTCCCAGCGATGTGTCGGACGTCTGTTGTATACTCCTAAATAACCGCCAGCTGGCACTGCTGACGGGCAGACCAAGGATCTGAAACCTTTATGAAAGCGAACATGAGGGGCCTGTGGTCCGTGAAGGCTTCGAAGGCTACGAAGGAACGGCCCTCGAGGAAGTACCAGAAGTGCCGCACTACGAGGTGTAAGGCGAGCAACTCGCGGTCGAAAGCGCTATAGTGCTCAGCTGATGGCTAAAGAAAGCGAGAGGTCGCCAATGGCTGTTAACCACCTGTTCCAAAATTCCGCCGACCGCAGAGTCAGAGGCATCCACGGTAAGGGCTGTGGGGGCATCGGCCGAAGGATGCACAAGCAGTCGCCCGTGCCAAGGCCTCCTTTGCCCCTTCAAATGCTGCCGTGGCAACAGCGTCCCACTGTATCTCCCGGTGCTTGCCCATAAGCAACTGGAAAAGCGTCCGCAAAAGTTTGGCATCCAACGGAACGAACCTGTGGTAAAATGTGACCAATCCTACGAACTCCCAGAGGCCACGTACCGTAGCGGCCCTGGGAACTGGCGGATTGCCTCAACCCTGTCCGGCAGAGGCACTGCTCCGTGCCGTGTCACCCGATGCCCCAGAATGTTGATGGCCTGAAGGCTGAATTGGCACTTGCCAGGGTTAATTATGAGGCCATGGTAACTGAGGTGCTGGAAGAGTAGACGTAGGTGGGCAGTGTTCCTCTCGCGAGTGACTTGTCACGAGGATGTCCAGTAGACAAACAGAAAGTTGAGCCCGCGCACCACAGTGTCCATCAGGCGCTGAAAGGCCTGATGGATCTTCGGCACCATGTGCAGCGGGGAGGCCCATGGGCTGTTGGAGCATTGAACAATGCATTCTTGAGGCCGAAGGGCATCCGCAGGAACTCGAACAACCCGAACGGGGTGATAATTGCCGTCTTGGGAACATCCTTCGATCGCACAGGGATCTGGTGATATCCCCGGACTAGGTCGATCTTGAAGAACCTAGCCCCGGCCAGATGTGCTAAGAAGTCTTGTATGTGGGGAATAGGGTAACGATCAGCAGTCGTGGCCTCGTTAAGGTGGCGGTAGTCCCCGAACGGCCTCCAGCCGCCGGACACCTTCGGCACCATGTGCAGCGGGGAGGCCCATGGGCTGTTGGAGCGTCGAACAATGCCCATGGATTCCATATTCCGAAACTCCGCCTTTGTTATGAGGAACTTGTCAGGAGCTAGCCTGCGGGCATGGAGCGGTGGACCCAATGTTGTCAGAATGTTGTGCATGACGCCGTGCCTCATGCTGGCCGAGCCAAACTCGGGGGTGACGTCCAGAAACTCAGCCAGTACCAGGGCGTAGACATTGTCTATCATCGCTACAGGGTTGCTGACTGGTGTGGTGGGCGCAATAGAGCGCAAGATCTTCTTAAAAGTTGATGCGTGGACGAGACGTTGGCCCCTCATGTCCACGAGGAGCGACTACTCCCGCAAGAAATCTGCACCCAGCAGCGGCTGGGCCATGTCCGTGACGATGAATGGCCAGGTGAAGTGGCAAGCGCCGAAAATGACAGGAACTGTGCGGACGCCATACGTGTGGATTCAACTGCCATTCGCAGAAGTTAATGGGGGGCCCTTCTTACCAGCATAAAAATCAAGTCCAGATGGGGGGCAATACGCTGACATCCGCCCCGGTTTCCACCAAGAACCTGAACCCTGTGCGGCGGTCCCAGACATACAGTCGATGGATCCTGCCAGCCATCGGCGGCCGGCGCCCTTTATTTTCCTGGAAACGAACATGGCTGGCGGCATTGGCAGGCTGCTGAACCCCAGCGCTGATGGTAAAAACACCACATCCTTCTCCTTGGATCTCCTGGGTCCTGCTCAGCCATCCTCCTCTCATGTGCCACTTGTTTTGTCTGTGACTTTTGTGGGCATGGTTCTGGACCCCGTGACTAGCGCCTCCCACACCAAGACGCCGCCCTCTAGAGCCAATGGTTCGTTGTGCCCTTGGGCTGTCACCAGGTGCCGCCACAAGCCCTGCATATCTCCTTTAAATTTTGGCCCTATCACCTTAAACTATGCCCTCTAGTGTTGTCATTTCCACACTAAACCAAAAAGGTTCTGACTGTCTACCCTATCTACGTCTCTCAATTTTATAAACTTTCAGGTCTGCCCACAGCATCCAATGATCCAGAAAAAACAATTAAATTTTCCCCAACCTCACCTTATACCTAATACCCTCTAATTCATTCATTCAGGTTAACCTCTCCTTCATCCTCTCCACAGCCTGCCTGTAATGGGGTGACCAGAATTGCTGTGGTTCAACCAAAGTCCTGTAAACCGGCAACATGACTTCCCGACTCTTCAAAGTTGTCATGGTATTGTCACAGTATCCCTCGTTTTGACGCGGACCTCTTCATAATGGATTTCTGTTATAGCGGACAGAACAGGCTGCCACCACTATGTAAACAACACCCTTCCACCACAACCCTCTGTCCTCTTATGACTAAGCCTACCACGAGGGACTTTATCAAATGCCTTACCAAAATCCACATAGACAACATCTACTCCCATTCCCTCCTGGTCACAGGTCACCTTATAAAAAATATGCATGGTAAAGACTTTGTTCCATGATTGTAGTTTACACCATGAGGCATTCAACAAATTCAGGTTGGTAGCTACTATTTATCGATAGCTCCTGTGGGAGCACCACACACAAATTTCAAAATAAATAATTTCAATTGCACTGGTAACCCAATCAAAGCAGGGCAAGCAACTTCCAAATCTGCCAGAGTTCAACTTGTTTGCTCCTGTATGCTTCAACCAGAGAAGCTAATTATTTTCCAAATGCATTTAAAAACCACGATGCATAGTGGATCTGCAGTATCCCTTTGCTACAGATGTGGAAAGTTATTCATCCTCACATTCTTTCCTCATGTACACTATGCAAGCCACCAAGTCCCAAGGTAAATTATTTTATAGTATCTAATGCAGCAGGCACAAGTATTATAATTATTCAAAAAGACTTGCATTATATGAATTCAAACACATACCTTGGAATGAAGGTAATTTGCTGCACTCATTTGGTGCTGCATATCTAACAAATCAGAAGTCACACTAAAATAAATTCAAAAATTGGACCCCTCAGCCCCAACAAATGAATTAGGCTCATTGTGCCCCATTAGTGGCCCCAAGACCCCACAATCTATAGGAATGTCAGACATAGATCAACAGATCAGTCAGATTAATTGTCAGACATAGATCAACAGTCAGCTCATAGAGCTTCTTTATCTTAACAGAAGATTGCCGACACTGATTTGCAATAAGTTACATTGTTTACTGTTTTGGCATTTGCAAACAATAACCAGGGTCCATTAATACATGCTTAATTCGTTTTTTATTTCAGTGTGTTGAACTCATTTTTGAGAGATTGGTGAGGACTGTAAAATGCAATCTTTTGTTTCATTTTTGGAATTAAAATGAGTTATACCTACTGCTGATGTAAACACTTGCAGGAAATATAGCAAGCGAAAGGAAACAA